>APFE030046599.1:20037-43108 GCA_000404065.3 Pinus taeda | reverse complement strand
ATAGGGGCACAACAATATTAATAAGGGGTATAACTACAATATTAATGGGGTAATCACTAGTATTATAGGGACCCAACAAAAGACCGAGGCTTTTTTCATATAAGCATCAATGTGGTATACGTTTCAAGGTACGAGGCTCTCTTTGAGTTGAATGCATTGGGAATTTTTTTGTTGCAAGCACTAGTGTGGTATACATTCAGGTTCTGGTCTCTTTCAATTAAACATATTTGTGCTTTTAATTATGTATAGATCCCGGTGTGTTTCTATAAGCAGTGCACTAGAGAATTAGGTTCCATAAAGCACACTTAAAAAAAAAAAAAAAAACATCCACTAAAACCTCTGCTTGCCCATATTTTTTCAGTTTTGATGAAGTTTCGTTATAAGCTCCACTAAAAAATTCATTCCCACAAATGAATGTTTTAGCGGATTTTTTTTTTGACAAATTTTTCTAATTTTATAACACTAAAAACCTATGTTATAACCTCCTCTACAAGTTCTTTTCCTTGTAGTGAAAAATTCCTATAGGATGTTGTCATAGTATATATGTCTTATGTAGTAATGCCTTTAGGATCTTCTAGTGTCTACATCATGTAGCAGTTCCTATAGGATCATAAAGAAATGTCCACATCTTGTAGCAATGCATGTAGGGTCCTATAGCAAAGAGTTTTCAATCTGAGAGTTGCACTTTACTTTAGTGTTGATGGCGAGTCTTCATTAGTCTTTTTCTTTTTATGATTTAATAATATTGTATGCAAAACAAGCTTAGAGTCCTTTGAGTTAAGTGAACTTTGTTGAGGTTGATGAGAGGTAATGGGCTCAACGCACAATGGTGAGTTGGCCCCAACCTATCCATTCATACTCCATGTCCTCTATCATGAGTAAATAATAACAATCCACTTTCTCGAGTCCTTTTCACCTTTTTTCCTTTTCTTCTCCCACAAATGTGGGTGTCTTTAGAGAAAAACTGAAGTCTTTTGTTAAATGTGGCTAGGACCTCTTGTTAACTAAGTTTGGCTATAAATTTCTCTCCCTCTTACACTTTTAATGTTTCCTCAAGCTTAGGATAAGTTCAAAGGGTGAGCTTTGAGAGATGCATACCTATGTCTTACCTTTAATGCTTCTGTAGTTGACAGAGATGTTGTTGTTTTTTACTTTGAGTCTACTTTCGATGATTTTGTTGGAGAATTACATGTTGTTATAGCCTTTGATGATCCTAGTGGAGATTCAGATGTTGTTGCTGCTACTTTTGATGGTTCTATTATAGATTTTGGTGCTTTTGCTACTATTATTGGTGGATAAGAGAGCCTGTAGCAGCCTACAGGAGATCCTGTAGCTACTTAGGGTGTTTCTTCTTGCTTTGGAGTTGCTTCTGAAGATTTTGGAACTTGTGACATGTAGTGACTTTCTTAAAAAATGATGGAGACTTGGGCTTGTAGGGTTTTTGAAGGATGCTACAAGACTTTGTAGTCTCCTTAACAGTCATACAAAATCTTCATGCTCATTATTTTATTCTCCTAGAACATCAACGAGCTCTGATAATTCAAGGGGAAGCTAGTGATGATGTTAGAAAGTATGTGAGAGGGAAAATATGAGTATTTTGAGCTACTGTGGGTTGGATGAGTGTCGGGAATATTTTGATCTTTTTCCTTACTTATACATAGAGGAAATACTCAATATGTGTCTTTTTGCCAAGTTTGGGCTATCTTGTAGCAACTTAGGGAAGTGGATAGAAATACATGAAAATGAGTTGGAAATGTTGATATGATGTTGTGAATGTTAGGTGATGGTGGGGAATGGTATAAGGATGCTTTTTGGGCCCTCTGAAAGTGTGTGACTTGCTATTTTGGGCTAGATGTGCAGGGTGGTCTATTTAGTTTGCCTTGTTGATTTCCTTTCTATGATACCTACACATTCACCAGAGTAAGGAAAGAAATTTTCATTTTTATCATTTTGTTTATGCCTAGTAGATTCCTTAGGGAGGCTAGTAGGTATTCCCTAGGTGCCTCAGAGGATTTTTTCACCTGGGGATCTTTTTTATTTTTTTTCTTCTTTTTTCTTAGACTCAAAGTCTGCCTCAAGTGCCTGAAAGGAGGTTTTCACTTAAGGATTTTTCTCCTTTTTCCCTTTTTTTCTCTTTCTTTCCTTTTTTCTATCCTACTATACTTGAAAAAAATCAAGTATAACAATACTTCCAATATAGCCATATGTGCAACAAAATGACATACAAACTCATATGCAAGTTTAAAATATATTCTTTGATATAGAGTACAATATGGAGACCAACTGCTTTGATTGGGATGATTTTATAAATTGTTGAAGAAGAGAGTGGTGATCCAGCTTAATGATGGTCTAGAACCAAAGTTCAATATAATTATGATGCGTGTGGATCAATTTCTCATTTGAATCATTTTGTATATCTTCTTCTACCATGAAATTCATATCTTCTATTATTTTTTCATTAGCCTCTTGAATGCCTAAAGGCTCTGATGCAAAGCATAGTAGAAATTGCTCGATCTCAAGTTCTAATGGCCACTCTCCATGTATTCCATGATTCTTTAGTCTCCTCTAGATCTTCTTCTGCTAGATGTTGTTCCTTAATGAAAACGAGGGAATTATTTTTTTGCAATACTCTTCCTGATCTAAGATGAATATCATTTATATCAAGAGGAGCTTTTTGAAAATTATGTACCTGAACAACGTAAGTGGTTCAGTTACTTTATTGTTTGGGTTAGGAAATGGTTGTGCAAGTAGTTGAGTGGGAGTGGGTCTTTGATATGGTCGTGGTGGAGGTGGATGATATTGAGATTGGAATTGAGGAGACTAAGAATATTAAGGGAAGGATGAGTAATATTATGGATTTATTCCACAAGAACCTCTCCAACCTTGTTCCTAAGATTTATTTTGATGATGGGGTGGACAAGGTTTCCAAGATAATGGGTCATTCTAGTTATTTTGGGACTATTGAGTATAAGCTTTAAATTGTTTATTAGAATTTTTCATCATACCTTGTTGACGAGGCTACCAAGGTCTCCTTACAACCACATAGCAAAGTTTTTCAGGTGTTTGATTTGCTCCACTATCTTTTTTGGCAAACTTCTTTCAATCTTATTAATGATGGGAAATCCTTCATAACTTGTAATTATGCACAAATAACACAAATTTCAATATTATCAAGTGGACATTTTCTCAAAGCATGCTTCTTTCTACACCTAGGAAAAAATATAGATAAAGCAACATTCTGAGTTGTTTTCTTATTTTTCATTCTCAAAATATCTATTTGTTCACTTAAATTTCCAAGAATGTACGTTTTAAAATTATCTAGCAAATTACCAAGATCAATTCGACTTACCGATCCTGATGCTAGTTTACTTATTCTTGCATGGACTGGATCTTGAGGGTTCCTTTCATACTTTTCCCTTCCTCTTGATATGTGCTTACACATTTTAAAAATGTATTCAAATAATAATTGGGATACATATGCTCTACCCATTAGATTAAGGAGATCAATCCACTCATCCTTGATTGCTCTAAGTAAAAGGATTTTTAAAGTGCCAAATCCTAGTTTATGTATTTCTTCCCTTTTAACATTATAAACAAATATTTATACAAAGCCCTCAATATTCTCATCCTCATTTTGGCTTATTTAGAAAATCTCTTAATGTTGTATGAAATAATCCTTTTATGTCTCTAAAAATAGGTGTCTCATTCCATCCCATGATCTTACATAGTTAGTTCCTAGTCCCATAAAACATTTAGAGCTCCATCTTTTAATGTAGTCGGAAAAAAATTCAATTTTTGAGCATCTAATAAGTAATCATAAGATCTACACAGTACTTAAAATTCAAAAAGAAAGTTTTGTGTGTCTTTTGATCTCATACCATGGAAGTTGGGAAGTAAAAATGCAGAGATTTTCTTCATATTAACATTTATATCAATATCTTGAATGGGAAATACAAAAGGATATCCGTCATTGTAATCATCTCCATCAATTTTGTTATACCTTCTTTGCCACCTCTTCCACTTCTAAGAGGTGGTTATCTTCTACTTGCAAAAGTGGATGGTGATGTGGTTCTTACTGCATTACGTGTTCTAGTGGGGGTTTGTGTATATAAGTTCTTGTTTTATTTCTAACTCTTTGAGGGATAAAATACATGTTTTTTTCTATTTTTGTAATTTCTTTTGATTGAGAATGCTAACGCAATGCAATTTTCTGTTTTTTAAATAAAGAGTGTTGAATGTATATTTTTTTGTTTTTCCAAAAATTAAAAGAAGTGAATCAACTAGGAATAAAACATTGCATACTTTGACACCTCCTCGGTAATGATGCCAAAAAGTGATGCCCCTTAGTATTATAACAAGAATGCTGCAACTCTCAAGGTGTCTCAAATTTAATTTTCAACCTGGGGTTCATACAAACTTAAGAGGGGTTGGCACTATGTGCGCAACATGTGATGTGTTCTTATTTTGTTGATCTTGTGCAAGTGAAAACAATATATGAGAAATTAAGTTACACAAAGATCATTATGTTCTCTATGCTACAAGAAATACTCAAAATTGTAGGAAAGAGAGAACAAGAAGAAAATTTATTATATTTGTAGAAAAGGAGGAAAATCAATTCAAACATGCTAAAATAAAAGTAAATATACACTATTATTCTTTGGAAACGAACTTACAATTGAATGTAAGTACTGAAACATCAAACCCTAAGTTACAAAAAAAAAAAAACAAAACAAAACAAAACAAAACAAAAAAACAAAAACAAAAACAAAAAACAAAAACAAAAACAAACAAAACAAAACAAAACAAAACAAAAAAACAAAAACAAAAAAAGTAGTTTTTCTATAATAACTAGATCAAAGGTTCTATTAGGTATTTGGGCTTCCAAATTTCATCCTCATGGTCTTGGGGATGCTTTATTATGCCAATGAAATCTAACCATGCTTCAAATGAAAATATAACTGAGTTTTTGATTTAAAACTTGTGGTGCTACAGGAGTCCCTATTTTATTACAGAAATGACTAGTTGAACTAATGCATGGAAAATGAAAGTACAAAGAGGGGTCTTGAGCACCTGGGGTGGTCCCTAACCTAAGGAGACTTAGATCCCTAAAGAGATAGCATTCTAGGAACCAAAAATTGTTTTCATTGATAAGAAAATGTACTCATACGTAGAATATTACAAGACTCGAATGCTAAGAAAAAAGCCAAGTTCACTTGCCTATTGTTGATTTATGACTTCAAAAATTTGAATGCCAATGGGCTACTCAAGCCCTCTATTCATACAAAAATATCTTAGGAATGACATCCTTGAAGAAAGGGTTTCTTTCCCTCCATAATCCCTAGAAAATAGGATCATGATCCCTGTGATCTCACAACTATAGGGAGAAGCAATATTTCCTTAAGCCAGTTGAGTTTGGTCATTCTATAACAGGGGACAAGTCCCATATTTTTCTCTTGGTTGGTTTACTTGTGATTTGTATCAAATATCCTTAATGTCTTGCACAATAAATACATTAGGCACAAAAAGTACGATAATCATCTCTAACCTTCGACCTAACAACTTATTAAAGTCGAGAAATATGTTATTAAGTGAAAAAGGAGAGGCTAAATGTGCCTCAAATATTTTAGATGGGCCTTAGGTTGTACCTAATTGGGAGGCTCATCATAACCTTTTTCCATCTCGTTTGATCCAGGGCCTCAAAAAATTGGGACTACTCATCCTTTTGGGAATACCTCTAGCATCTATGTAATGGGGGGTCCACAAGGTCCATCTAGAATACTATATTTACCTGCAAACACATTTGATCAAAATTGACTTCCATTTCTTGACTCTCTCAAATTTCTAGATTTGGAAAACTTAAAAATTACCAACACTTGTTAAATTACCCTACGACATTCCAAAATTCAATAAAAAATAAGAGAGAACTTGACAACACATATGATCACATATCACCTGTGGTGTTAATTTAATTCTTTTGTTGATGAAAATATTCGATTGTGTCTCTTCCAAAGAACCTTACCCAATGATGTCGCTAAATGATATATTGAACTTGAAATATGGACATCTTATCACGATTATATGACCTTGGAACAATATTTATAAACCACTTCTAGCTACCTTCACGACAAGAGATTAGTATTGATCTCCTATTTACTTTTAGGCAAGACACTTCCACCCACATTTCTGATCATATTCATCAATAGAGGTGATGTAAGTGATTGATTAGGACCAAGATCATTGACCAACTACTAAAATATTGGTTCACCTGATCCTTTCTACCCCAAATCACCAAGTATGTATCTACGGGTGGGGCTTCTACTAAGCACCAATCTATTCTACATATTCAACATCTTAACTTGATTTACTCCTAGTCGAGCACCTTGTATGAAATTATACCAAATTCTCCTCACCCATTGACTGATCCACCTCATTGATAATTGTGGCCACATGTTAATGGTTTGGTTGGTTCCATGTCCATAGACACTTTGAGAAATTTAGTTTCTTAGTTGGGACAAATGATTGTGACCTATTAAGTCCCAAATAATATGCCCAAGCAAACCATTAAGCTACATATCCAAAGCATAACACCAAGGTGATTTCATTACATTAAACACAACTGCAATATCCTAATAAAACGAATAAATAGAAGATTAATTCCAAAAATACTCGAGGAATCAACAAACCTAAACCACCATGAGTGGGGACATGAACGATAAGACACCAATGGTCAAATTCCCATGCAATATTTTCCAAAAATATATTACTCATGAATACCCATATATGAATGAGATTCATCAATTTTTCACATAAAAACCCACTGGATAACAACTTTCTACTTTGACAAATCCATTCATTTCCAAACACAAAAAAAAATGGTTGCATACTACTCCCCTCCTACACCTATGGATATGGTGGGGAAAAATACCCAAGGATTCCAATCACGCATTCTTATGTGCAATGAGGTAGTGAATTTGGCAACAAGAGTGAAAAATTATGAGACTCATAAGAGTATTTCTTCATCCAAGGACTCAATTATCCTGACTCCATCTAATGGGCCTCTCTTGATAGATAATCCTTTGGAGATAGTCATTTTACCACCTATGGTGTTCTCCATTGGTCAAAAGATAATCCCAATGCTATGGCTACTCAAAACTATATTATTGTCGAGGATTTAACATAGGCACCATGTGGCATGTCTTCCTTGGAGGTTTTGCAAAGTTTACTTATGCAACACAAAGCCTTGTTGACTTCCATAAGAGGGGTTGATCCCTTAAGCTAATTACATTTGATGTTAATGTAATTCGGTACCAATTATCCCATCAAATCACTTTTCAAGTCTTAGTTCACATCATCAATAATGATATTTACTACATCCTCATGAATGAAGGATCCTCCACTTGTATCATGGCCTTGTCCTACTAGAACACTATTGATTCTCAGCACTTATTCAGTCAAACACTACACTCTATGTTTTTTATGGCCATAATTTTTTACCTAAGGGACTTCTCCTAGCATTTTTCATCGAGCTTTGGGGAAAAACCATCATTGTTGATCTAGAGATATTTGATGCCCTACTTGAGTGTAATTTTCTCCTGAGCACAAGTGCTTTTATGCCATGACTTTTATTGTGTCATCAATATGTCACATTTTTCTTTTTCCTCATAAAGTAAAGTTAGTTACCATTGATTATCTCACATATTTCATAACAACTAGGACTACCATTGTTGGCACTATGGTGCCACCACTTCAAGATATTCAAACGTAGGTGTTGGTCTATTTAAGAACTTATGTTGATGAGAGATTTTTTCAATGAACCTACTCGATATTTATGCTATTATTGTTTCTCCCATACTCATGATCTCTTCCATTACCAGCGGATCCCATCAGCCTACTGACCCCTAAGTGGCTCCATATCCTTTAGATGTAGGCTCATATGATAAGCAAATGATTTTTAACAAATTCTTAGCCTAGTTTATATTTCCAATCAAGAGTCTAGTCAACATCTACTAACAATGATTTGAGAGTGTTACAGGATGAAGATCTCAATGATTATCCCTTTTCCATTTGGTTCATTGAGTTTCCACATTCCCATGACTTCTTTAATCATAAAATTCCTTATAATGAAGCTATAATGGAGTTATGTTGGTCCATAATCATCCTTACGAGGAACTTCATCATTAATTGGTGTCCCTTCCCAGAATGAAACCATTAGATGAGTCATAAAAAATCCTAGTCTCTTCTGGACCTATTAAGTGATCCTAGTCCCCAATCATATTGCATGTTGTTTTCTCCATGGGGAATCTGAAAAATATTTTGAAAACTATACCCATCAACATTGTTGTGAAACTAGGTATCATGGAACACATACTAATATATGTGGATTGTAGCCCTTAAGAAATTAAAATCCATACCATTGTATTCAAATGTTTCCATGATGTGTTCACTTGATCCTATGAAGATATGTTAAGAGTCGGCCATTGAATTATAGAACACAATATTAAAGCATATTATAGAGCCAAATTAGTTCAACAAAGGCTCAAGCTAGTGCACCCTCATAAGAAATCTCTTATTAAAGGTTGAAAAACTTTTAAAGTTTTTCTTTATCTATCTAGTGTCATTCACAAAATGGGTATCTAACATCCTTTCGATGATGAAAAAACAAGGTACCATTAGAATTTATGTTGACAATAGGGATTTGAATAAGGCATGCCCTAAGGATAATTATCCAACACCATTCATCAATCAGATCATTGATGAGTGTGCCAGGAGTGAAATCTTCTCATTTATGGATGGTTTCTTTGGCTATAATAAAATACAAATCAAACCATAAGATCAACATAAGTTTATTTTTTTCTACCCTTTGGATACATTCATTTGTAGGAAATTGCCTTTTGGCCTTAAAAATTTTGGAGCCACTTTCAAACATGCCATGTCATACACTTTCATGACATCAAACATATAGTGGAGGCATATTTGGATGACCTTTTCCCTCATTCATAATGATGTGAGGATCATCATTCCCATCTATGAATGATGTTTCTTCAAAAGAGCTTCTATAACATTCATTTGAACCCACACAAGTGTGTCTTTTGTGTGGTGTCTAGGAGGTTACTTATCTTCATCATGTCCAAGAATAGGACCATGGTTGATCCCTTGAAGTTAAATGCAATCATCAACTTTCCTTATCCTCATAATCTTCCGCAACTTTATATTTTGCAAGGGAAGGGAACTTTTTTATGTAAATTTATTGCTAACTATGCTAAGTAAATGAAAAGATTTATGCATTTGTTGGTAAAAGATACACCTTTCATGTAAAATGCCAAGGACATAGATCTTTCAATGCTTTGAAGAATATTTGTTGTATACCACACTATTGAGCCCTCCTAATTATAATATGGACTTTATCTCACAACCTCTAAATCAACCATTGGTATGGTTCTCATCTAGGAGGATGAGATGCATAATGAACACATCATTTACTACTTTAGTGAAAGCCTATCATAATCCTACATAAGGCTATCATGATCATAGATTCCAATCCCATGCAACACGTTCTTCAATCATTAGATCATTGGGGTTAAATACCCAAAATGGATTGTGATCCTACAAGAGTTTGATTCATTCTTTGAATGAGCCATGAATTATGTTTCATTATCTAATGAGTCACTATTCCTCATTAGCTCATCTGACCCTTGGTATGGAGATGTTTTGGTATATCTCCAAACGCAATGCTCTCGGTATCAAATATCTTATGATGAGCATAAATATATACGTTGTCAAGATAACAGGTATGCTAATATCAATGATACTCTTTATCACCACTAACTTGATTTGATATTACATTGATGTGTTACCCATGATGAGGCTAAACAAGATTTAAATGACTATCATGCCAGAGCATGTGGAAATCATTTATCTAGGTTTTCCACATCCTAGACATGTTGGGCACTAGTTAGTTTTGGCCCTCATTCTTTATGGATTGAATTACATTGGTCTACCACCCTTGCCAAATCATTACTAAAAATATGTGTGTTGATTCTAGTCCACTCCATCCTATGGTTGTTGTTGGACCCTTTGCTAAATAGGGCATATATTTTATGTAGTGAAAGCCTACCTCATCCAATGAACATGGTTACATCATAATCATCGTAGAATACTTCACCTAATGGGTTGAGGCCATGTCTACCTTCTCTAAAGATGGAACCATTGCATACCTTTTCATCTTTAGCCATAACATTTATATCCTTGGCATTCCCAAGATTATTGTAATGGACAATGGATCCTAGTTTCACAACAAAATGATGATAGAACTAGTAGCCAAGTTGGAGTTTTTTCATGATAACTCAACACCTTATTATTCCCAAGATGATAGAAAATGGAGGTTGTTAATCATGTCATGAACACCATGATCTAAAGGATGGTAGATAATCACAAAAATAATTGGAATTTAATGATATTTTCCACATTATGGCCCTGCCAAACCTCAGTGAGAACAACTAATAGCTTCAATCCTTTACACTTGGTCTATGGAGTATAGGTTATCTTACTAGTTGATTGTGAAATTTCCTCCTTTAAACTAGTTGTAGAACTCTTGCTTGTCACCTCTATCAAGGTAGAACATATCTTGTATTTGGCCCATCTTGACAAATAATGTTATTATGTAGTCATGGTGAATGAGACTCATAAAAAATGTGTGAAAGCCCAATATGACAATTCAATTAAACCTTGTGTCTTAATGGAAGGCAACTTGGTTTTAGTTTATGATCAGGATCATGACAAATTAGATGTGGTAAAGCTAGAACCTCTTTGGTATGGACCTTACATTGTTAACCAAGTGCTAAAATGAGGGATCTATGCACTAGTCAATTATGATGATAACCCCATATTAGAGCTTCACAATGGGATCTATTTGAACGAGTACTATGTGTAATTCGTATTGTTACATGGTTCTTATACATAATCTAGATCTATGAGAAGTCTATATAAAGAGACACTTCTAGGGGGAGACATAGTTAACATCCTTATGCTAATGGATTTCCATTTCTTGGAGAGATCGCTATAATTAGTGGGTTTCCCTTACCAGCCTCTTTATGTCATCCTATTTAAGGTGGTTCCACTATATCAAAATTTAATTCTTCCAATTTATACCACTCTTTCTTCAAGACATATTCCATTATATTCTTCTCATTCTTGTTAAAAATTGAAAGATGGAAAGGTTACTCTTCTCCATATCTCTCATTCATTAAATAATGAGACGGATACCATTTTCAATTGGGGTTATCTTAGGCGGTTGAGTGTAATGGTTGTTATCTTCCCCACCTAGGTTCAACTTCCTGCTAGTTATATGAACAGATATAATGCCTTGATGAATATTGTTCTAATGGATTTAAGCATTGTGAACTCTTAAGTGAGTGTACCTGTGGGCTGGCTTGGTACCAACAACCTCACTCTGGCACTCAATCATATAGGTAGACAAATGTCTTTCGTCAGAAAAAAAAAATAAAAATAAAAAATGAGAAGGATACCAAGCATACTACTATATCTTCTCCAATATTGTTAAACCATGAAGGAGACAGTTCACTTAGTACACTTTTACCTCATTTTTAGGCTCCTTAAAACCTCACAAAAGGGATACCCTATCAAATATCCTTTTATCTCCTTTTCAAGCTCGTTAAAACTATAAAAAAAAAAATATTATTAATCATACTTGTTTTTTTCCTTTTGTGCTCGACATCATACAAGAGATATATAAAAAAGAGGTGTGGAGGGATATTATGGAGTGTATTCACAAAAAATGATAGTGTTAGTCGCATTTCCCTTGAATATGGCACCTATTTGCATTATAATCCCACACATGGGTTATATCTTGCCTAAGATCTATGCCATACATATGAGTCTTTTACTCCTTCAACTAGTTATTCTTCTAGTCATTATGGAGCATGCTTCAATGCCTCTTGCATTGTCGAATGATATCAAATGGTGCACATCAATCAATGTTTCCAAGTCACTTTATAAATCTTAATCGGTCATCTACATTTCTCATTGACCTTTTATGCCAACCATTCCTACATAAGTTGTACTTGATGACTTCATCTCTTCATATCATCTCTTAATATATTTGTGTTGATTGATGAGGGATACATCAAGGCCCTCCTTCGTTGAATCTCCTCATATTGGCATCAACTCATTAGCTAGGACTGGGGTCTAGAAACCAATAGTACCTTGGAGCTTGCAATTCTCAGCAACAGGTTTCCTTGCAATCAACAATGGGTTTTCCTCATTGATTTGTCATTGTTCAATTCCATGGGTGTTCAAAATCAACTTATCTATTCATGCTTAGTAGATTGTGCTAGGTAACTTGGGGACCATTTTCATCATTAGTTGGCCCCCTCGCGTTTGATAATGGTATACCTCACTAACCAGTACTTAGGTGGTTTCTATGATGCTCGAGAAATTTAGCTCATCCATTCAGATGATGTAGATTTATACCATTGGGATTGGGATGAAGACCTTAGGCTTGGGGTGTTCTCACTCTTATATGTGACTGTCCCAACCTACAACATAGTATATACCATATTATGTACTTTAAGGACCACTCAAGGGTGCTCTTCTTCTATGTTTGATTTTCTATTGATGTATCATTATGATATAGATCCATACTATATTGCGAGCAGTTGTGATCTATTTTTCAATAGCATGGATCCATAATGTGTTCCTTCGTGGACATGTACTAGCATTTCATGTCATGAATTTGTAGTGTATAGTGTTGATGTCCATCTTTAGTTATACCTTATACTAATCCAAAGTATGCTAGCCTTGGGAATGATATGTATATGATTGAGTATTGATTGTTTGGCAAGTCCTCATTGGTTTCTTGGTTCTCAACTCCTTCCTTGTACCCTTTCCTGAAACATCGTATTGTAATTTATTGTAACCATCAATTTCTCTTATGAACTGACACATTAAGGGGCATCTATTATACTTGTATTTTCCAGCATAGGCCTTACAAGGAAGTTATTAGATGTTATAAGGCTGAAATTACATAATTGAGTAATTTTTCATAATTATTTCACAAGGAAATAATTATTTTGTTATAATTTCATAATTATGAAACAATAATTATTCCATAATTGACAAAAACACATAATTCAAAAGAAATTTCATAGTGAGTTGGAAAAAGTTTATAATTGAGCATGGAACTTGAGAAAAAAATCACTATAGGTTGGAAAACATCTCATAATTGTTGTGCATGAATTGTAATTGCTTGGTTCACATGCCATCAAGTTTATCCATGACTTGTATCAACCTAATTCCCATGCCATCAACCCTAACTTATCTTGCCCCTAGGTGTCCAAATTCATCCTTCCATATCTATGAGAAGCCTCTATAAAGGGACCCTTCCAAGGGGAGACATGGTTAACAGCCATATGGTGGTGAATTTCCCAGAAAAAACTTGATGTAGCACTATGTTATCCATGCCATCCACCCTTGAGAAAGAGCAGGCATCGTGTAGAATAACCCAAAAAAGGTTTGAAAAAAAAAACCAATCAACCACCTCGGGACCATAATTGACATTCTTCGGCTCACGAATATACCCACAACAACTTTTGATTCCATAACCTCAATATCATTCAACTGGATGTTTTCACCAAGGGTTAGACTTCCTTATTCGATTTTCCTCTTAATACATTTCTTGCTCAGATTTTCCATTCCTTTTCTAGTTGGAGCCTAGGCCTACTAATGTGGAAACGCTTGGCTGGATCTTGGTATATCACTTAGCATGTCTTGGGAAGGATAACTATCAATAAAATCTCACTTGTCCGCTTCCTGAATACTACCTCATTGAAACTCCTCCATGTAGGAAACTGTTACATGGTGAGAGGTTGGTGAGAAAGGGAGAGTGTAAGGTCCCCTTTTAGGGTCCCTTACTAGATCTATATTTTCTAATTTTAATGAAATAAGAGGGAAATTATTTATTTTCTGACAAGACATTTAATGATGATAATTTACCATTTAAAATTTAATTCTTACAATTTAAATACTGAACATTGTAATTCCATCACTTACATGAGTAATATTTGCATAGAGGAATACCTATACCGATAGCCCAATGGGGATGCCCTTGAGCTGTTGCTCCTGCTGGAATGCTCCTCTTGACTACCGACTGAATTTACCTCCCAGTCAACTAGGAAGTATTTTCTAGCCCAGGAAACCTCCACAAGTTCCCTAGCCCTCTAAGCCCAAGTCCAACATGATGTAGTGTGTCCAAAATAAAACAATACTCTCCTCCTCTCTCTCAAACGATTCCTCCAAAACCACAGCCCAAGCAAAACCAAAGCAAGACCAAGGATCCCCCTTCCTTCCCTCATATTTCCCCTTTTATGCCCCCTTCTCTTCTCCACCTCAACCACCTCTCATTAATGCCATAACTTCTCCCTCATCCTTACATTTGACTTCTCTTCTCCCAAGTAAACATGAGAAGACATTTGGGAATGTGATATGAATATAAAATTGGGTAATTAATTGGAGAAGACCATGTCTTCTCCCATGTAAATATTTTGGGGATGAGAGTTGAAAATATAAATTGGTAATTAATTGGAGAGGACCATGTCTTCTCCCAAGTAAATCTGAGAGGACATTTGGGAATGTGATATGAATATAAAATTGGGTAATTAATTGGGGAGGACAATGTCTTCTCCCAAGTAAATATTTTGGGGATGAGAGATGAATATATAAATTGGTAATTAATTGGAGAGAACCATGTCTTCTCCCAAGTAAATTTGAGAGGACATTTTTTTGGGGATGTGATATGAATATAAAATTGGTTAATTAATTGGGGAGGTAAATTAGGAATAATAACAAATTTATATCAATAACAAATTTACGGTTTCATCAATGTAGGTATGTACCAATATTTCCTTGATAATTATAAGTCCATATTTAAGAAAATTTAAACACTTAGTAAAATTTGTAGGATAAGATTAAATAGGGCATTACATACACTCCTCTTTCAAAAAAATTCGTCCTGAAGTTAGAGTGTAAAAGATACAAGAGTTCAAATCAGTTTGGCAATAAGGCATAACAATGGAGAGAGAGTTATAGTAGTAAAATTTGATAAGCAAGACAATGACATTACTTCCCATCAAGAGTCTCCAACTAATCTATATCCTCCTATCCCTCCTGACCTACTTCCGTTCCCACCCTATCCATCCTCTGCTGCTATATACGGTGGCATCGGCTATACCAATCTAACCATTGATAAAACCATCATGGCGGAAGCGTCGACTATATCGACCTAACTTCCTCTGCAGGCAACTAGCAACTGTCATCACATGTCTAGGGGGCCTATCAACCACTATCCTCCCACGATTCTAGGTTTGGAGATTACATGGTGGGAAATACCTCCACCCCTCCTCACAACTAGGGTCAACACCCTAATATGGATCACAGTACAGCACTGGTTGGACTTGTCATCGAATAATCCAGTCAGGTTGTCTTGTCATCTGTCATTTACATTTTAGTCATGTCATAACAGTGCATATAAAGTAGATACCAAATGTAATAGAGTAATGTACATTATACCTTTCCCCATGAGATGTATCGACCTTCCCTCAATGGAAGAGTAGATCTCAGCTATCATATAGTTCTTTCCAAACTGCAGGTTAGCTCTCATTCATGCATTTGTATAACAATAAGATATATACGTGATCCTTAATCATCATGTTATTCAGTCTAGTATCCACGTGTCAATCTTGCAGTTCATATTGGATATAATTATAAATTCACTAAGTCATTCATTTAAACAAAACATATCCATTAGGGCCATATATGAAACAAAATAATTTTGATAAGTCACGCACTAGATAATTCATCACTAAGTGAGTCATACATTTAGGCCATACATCAACCATTTCCATCATCAATACCAAATCCATCAATTGATTTATATAAGTAGTTTCATGTGTCCAACCAAATGCATCAATATTACATAATGTTCATAAATAAATAACATGGAACTGCAAAATAGAACCTTAACATAGGTAGTTGTCTAAGTCAAAAATGGGCATCACAGATGCTCAAAAAGTGAGGGGTAGTCTCGACGTATAGTCTCTACATCCTCCCAAGTAGCAGATCCTAGGCTATACTTGTCCCACTGGACCTTAACATGGTCCACCGTGTAACGTCTGAGCTGTCGAACCCTACAGTCCAATATGCATAATGGTTTGACCACTACGGTTCCCATGTCTGAGACCTGCAATTCCCTCCAATCCAGTTTATGAGATTCATCAGAAACATAATGTCGTAAAATAGATACATGAAAAACATCATGAGTTTTATGCAAATGGGGTGGCAGTGCAAGACGATAGGCAACTGGTCCAATCTTCTCCTTCATCCTAAAAGGTCCTACAAACTAAGGTGACAATTTCGTCACCTTCTCAAATCGAATGGTGCTTTTGTTGGGTCAGATACGGATAAAAAATAGGTCCCCTACTTCATAACTCCGATCACTCCTATGTGAGTTAGCATAACTCTTCTATCTATCTTGTGGTTCCTTTAACCTTTGTCAAATCTGGTTTACCTCTTCCTCCATTTATTGAACTAATTCTAGCCCAACTATTACTCGTTCCTCCAACTTTTCCCAGCTCAACGACGTCCTACATGGCCTTCCATAAAGAGCATGATAAGGAGGCATCCCGATTGAACTGTGGTAACTATTATTATAGGAAAACTCTACCAATGGTAACTACCTTTCCCATTGAGTCTGATTATCCATGACGTACATCCTAAGCATGCTTCCATAACTTGATTTACTCTTTCAATTTTCCCATTTGTTTCTGGATGATATACAGTGCTCAGGTTCAACTGAGCCCTAGTGTTGATTGCAAACTTGTCCAAAACCTAGATGTAAATCGAGAGTCTCTATTAGAAATGATCTTTGTGGGTAACATGTGTAGTCGAATAACTTCACTTATAAACACTCGTGCCACATCAGTGACATCGTAAGTGTCTCTTACTGGAATGAAATGGGCACTTTTGGTCAATTTATCAACTATAACCAATATAGCATTGTGCCTCTGTGAAGTGAGTGGAAAACCCACAACAAAATCCATGGAAATTACCTCCCATTTAGATATAGGGATGCCATGAGGTTGTAGGAGTCCTGCTGGATGGTGATGATCAGCCTTCACTTGCTGACATTTAAGACATTTGGCTACAAACTAGACTATGTAGTGCTTCATGCTTGCCCAAAAGAAGAGTTTCTTCATGTTTGCGTACATCTTTTTTACTCCAAGATGTGCACAATAGAGTGCTCTATGTGACTCTTAGAGGATGGTTCTTCTTATACCCCCTTCCTTAGGTATGTACATTCTCCCTTGAAATCTCAATAGCCCATTTGGTTCAAGGACATATCCTTCAAACTTTGGTTCTATCTGCTTCCCACTTTGGAGTGCTGAGATGACCTTTAGATACCAACTATCTTCAAAGAGTTTCTACAACACACGTTCCCTTAAATCTACCTTTAAGGCTACTAGGGAGAAGGTTCGTGGTCTCCTTCTTAGTGCATCTGCCACCACATTCTCCTTTCTCTTGATGTATGAGATCTAAAAATCATACTCACTCATGAATTCGCTCCACCGCCTTTGTCTGGCATTCAAATCCCTTTGAGTGAAGAGATGCTTCAGGATTTGATGATCTATTCTTAACTCAAATCTTCTCCCAATGAGGTAGTGTCTCCACATTTTCAAGGCTAACATCACTGCTACTAATTCTAATTCATGGGTAGCATAGAACTCTTCATGTTTCTTCAATTTTCTAGATGCGTAAGCTATTATTCTGCCTTCTTGCATCAATATTGCACCCAATCCTTGCGCTAAAGCATTGGTGCAAACAGTGAAGTATTTTTCGATGTCTGGTACTTGAAGGATCGATGCACTAGTTAGTAACCTCTTTAGTTCTGTGAAGGCAGTGTCACATTCATATGCCCATTCATACCTGACCCCCTTTCGTTGTAATGTGGTGATGGGTTTTGCAATCCTTGAAAACCCTTCCACAAACCTGCGATAATACCCTGCTAGCCCCATAAAACTACGTACCTCATGGGCATTTTTTGGTACTAGCCAATCCATTATGGCCTTCACCTTTTCCGGGTCAACTGAAATCCCTTCTCCTGAAATGATGTGCCCAAGGTAATGAACTTTCTTCTGAAAGAAGGAACATTTTGATAATTTACCATAAAATTGATTTTCCCTTAAGCAAGTCAATACCACCCTTAGGTGCTTTTCATGCTCCTCTTCATTCTTGGAATACACAAGAATGTCATTGAAGAAGACTGGCACAAATTGGTCCAAATACTTCCTAAACACACCATTCATGAGGCTCATGAATACTGCTGGTGCATTGGTTAAACCAAATGGAACAACTACGAACTCATGGTTCCCAAACCGAGTTCAAAATACAATTTTTGAGATGTCCTCCTCCTTAATCCTCAATTGGAGGTATCCAGATCATAGATCGATCTTTGATAAAACTATTTCTCCCTTCATTTGATCAAATAGGTCATCTATTTGAGGTATCGGGTACCTATTTTTTATTGTGGCTCTATTTAAGTCTCTATAATCTATGCATAGCTACAAGGAACCATCCTTCTTCATGACAAAAATCATTGGTGCACCCTAAGGTGAAATACTAGGTCTGATAAATCCCAAGTCTAAGAGCTCTTTTAATTGCATCTGCAACTCACAAAGTTCTGGAGTTGTCATCCTATAGGGTGTCTTAGATATTGGTTCTGCACCAGGCTTTAGGTCAATTGTGAAATCAATCTCCCTTACAGGAGGTAATCTAGGCAATTCCCTAGGAAAAACATCCTTGAATTCTGACCAAATTGGATGTTAATCTAGGGAGGGTCCTTTCTGGTCACTTACAGCCTCGACGACATATAGTTTGCAACCTTCTCGAAAACTACATTTTACCTTCATCATGGATATGAATCATAGCGACACTCCCCTCTTGATTCCAAAGATCTCAATTGGCCTACCTTCATCATCTAAACAAATCACCCTCTTCTTGAAACAATCTACCAAAGCTCGATGAGCTTCTAGCCAGTCCATTCCAATAATTACATCATACATCCCCAATGTTGTGACTTATGCCTTCAACTTAGTCATATACACCCTGAGGTTTACCTGACATTGGTCAACACTAGGTCCTACTGCTTTTTTTATCCCATAAGTCATCTCAACTTGTTTAAAGTCATCATGCTCATAGGCCGTCAACCCACATTTCTCTAATGCAACTGGTGAAATGAAACTATCTGTAGCACCAGAATCAAAAAAAAAAAAAAAAACTTTTACTTTATTTATCATACTTGAGGTTTCTACCACAGAATATTGGTGTTCAACTTGTTGGTTATCAACTACTCCATAGATTTGATGGTGGCTACTTCCCCCCCCACTAGTGCTTTTCCTTCTCTACAGTTGTTACCAACTTGTAACTCAAGGCAATCCCGCTGATAATGAGGTACTCTACATCCCCAACAAGTGATGTGCGATAGACCTTGAACCGAATGTTGTGGAGTTATTTGGAAAGAGTTCCTTCCCTTGGGACCCCTGCCCCTACTTGTTGCTCCTCGCATATGGGCTTGGTTTGAACATGCCCTTGAAGCTGCAGGTGAAGCTGCACTTGCAACCATTGAAATCCCCACTGTCAGGGCTCTGGGTACCACCCTGTTTCCATATGGTGGTGGCCTCAGACTTCCTCCCCTTTGGAAGGTACAAGGGACCTTCCCCATAAATCTTGGTTGGCATGGAAAAATGGTTTTGTTTTCACCCTTTAAGTCTAAGTGTTCTTTGACATAACGAGCCTATTCCATAGCTTTTGCAACTGAGGATGGTTTCCACATTCAAATCATTTCCCTAATCTTAGGGTTTAATTCATAAATAAAACGATCTGCTTGGTGTTGGTCAGTATCCATGTAGGAGACATACTTGAGTAATTCCCTGAATATAATTTCATATTCCTCCACCGTATCACTTCCCTGTACCAAGGCATGGAAGGCTCCTACCTGCTGTTCTTCATAATATGCCGGCATGTACTTTTTCCTGAATCTCTCCTCAAATAATTCCCAAGTAACTATGTCTGGAGTGAATTGTAGTTGACGCTCCAAGTTACCCCCACCGATTCAGAGCACTATCTCTGAGTTGGAATATTGCTATTTTAGCTTTTGAATTGGAATTATAATCCCTTAGTGTGAAGCACCTTCTCATTCGTTCTAACTAGGCTTCTGCACGTTCGCTGGCACGACCTCCTGTAAACTCTGGGAGTTTAATCTTCTAGAGCTCCCTAGTAATGTCCTTGATAGGAGGTCCTCTATTAGAGTCTCTAGATCCCTCGAGATTCCCTAACCCTGATGGAGGGTGTTCCACTTCCACTTCATTTGTTTGGCACCCTTTTAAGGTCTCATTAAGTGCTTCTATGGAATGCAAGATGAGAGTCAACTCCGGTGAAGGTAATGGGTTATTTGTAGGAGGTCCTTGTGATGACTCTTTGTGACCTTGATTTCTTCACGTCCTCACCATTTTGAATTGTTCAAAATCTGCATGATACCTAAGACTATTAGCACAACTTAGAGCCTTCTCAATTCTTATTCGGCTCACACATGTTTTACATAATGATAGATGTAAGTTTTCCTTTTGTTATACTTGTAAATGACTATTTCTAATATAGAGATGATAACAATGAGTCTACTAAATCCTCCCCCATTGCTATCTAAGCAAGTGCTACCACGCACTACTAGTCACCCTCAAATATCCTTAGATATCCCTAAACAATCATACTAAATCCATCTTATACATTTTGAGCATTCACATAATCATTAACTTACCATTTTTAATCACATTATTATAACTAGGTGCCCTTTTGAAATTTCATCAACAATGTTAGATTAGTTTTCAAAGTGGGTGCCTAGCTATCTCAATCAACTCAATATTGACATTATTGTTAGATGTATGCTATCCAATTAATGTATATAGATTGGCCAATGCTACATGCTTGAAGATAATAATCAAATGAAATGTTTTAGATGATCTATATTCATGGAACCACAACATAAAAGATGGCCTTGTCATTAGTGTTGATGGAACATTGAAGGCATATACAAGGAAAACCCCAAACCTAGATGTTGTTTGGATAAAATTTACAATTCTAAACATTGGAAAATTGTTAAAGAACAAATGTCATAACTTATGTGAAAAATATACACCACCAACTTGGACCCTATTCATGTGCATTGTAAAAATATTTCTATGCACCTGGGTACAATCTTAATTCACGGTCTGGAAACAATTTCCAATTTAGTTAGCATGTGTTCGAATGATACATAGAACTCAAGGCTTTAATTTAGATAGATATTCATTTGATCCACCTAGGATATCGACACATGGATTGGTATACACAACATTATCATAAGCCAAAACCATGGATTCATTGTATCTTCTCAAGGAATTAGAACAAGGAAACTTTCATGTGAATGAGAAGTAACCAAAGAATTAAGATTCTTAGCAATGAATGCAACATGGAAGATAGAACACTTACATAGGCTAGTAAAAAGTGTGTATATATATATCCTTTTTTTTTAACACATATAAACTACTATCGCATAGTGACATCCTACAAGATTAATATTTAATGAGCAATTTGATTACACGCTTTCGAAAAATTCATTCAAACTACCCTTTAAGAAATAGTGGCTATGCAAATTTCAATTTCAACCTCACATACTTGATTCATAGTGTTCTCTCTTACACACAAAAAGAAAATTCCTAAACATTGCTACAACAAAAGGATTTTGTGATAATAAAATTGAGTTTAGTGATGGATCAAGGAATCATAAAACAGGGTATGCGGAGCCTTTGGATCCCAATATTAAAATTGAAGTGCCAGATGATGACTATGGTCTTTATGCAATTGACATGTTGGATCCTTCATGGCTACCAAAACTTCTTCACATTAAGGATTTGTACTATTTTCATGATCTGATTGATACACTACTTGACTGGGGTTACGAAAAAGGGGTCACATTATTTGGCTATGGCTTTGACTTTCAACAAAGCAACAGAATTACCAAATCAATGGATGGATTAAAAGAAAAACTGAAGGCAACTTACAAGGCTTCTGGTGGAAAGAAAGTAAACATAGTTTCTCATTCAATGGGTGGATTGCTTATCAAGTGTTTTCTTCACTAAATCCAGATATATTTGAGAACTATGTAAGCACATGGGTGTGCATTGCTGGTCCTTTCCAAGGTTGTCCAGGTGTCATTAATGATTGTCTTTTGACTGGTATGCAATTTTTTTATGGGTTAGAGAGCTGCCTATTTATATCTTACTAGAACATGCATCAACTGTTGATTGAATGCCCATCAATATATGAGATGATGACAAATGTAGAGTTCAATTGGAACAAACTGCCACAAATACAAATTTGGCGTAAGGAATATACAAAGGAAGGGGAATCATTTGTTGAGCTAGAATCATATGGTCCTAGCGATAGTATTTCAATATTCCAAAAGGAACTAAAGGGAAACATGTTGAACTATGATGGGAAGTCAATACCTGTACCATTCAATATGGCCATCTTTGAATGGTCATTGGAAACTCGTTGAATCCTTGATACAACAAAGCCACTAGATGGAACTAAATTTTATAATGTTTTTGCCACAACACATGAAACGCCTTTTAGTGTATGCTATGGAACAAAAACTTCCCTGATTGGCAAGTTGGAAGAAATTTGCAGTTCACAGCCTCATTACTCTTATGTGGATGGATATGGAACTGTTCTTGCAAAGTCAACAAGAAAAAGAATGCCATGACCATGGGACTTAAGGATGATATAGCTGCTATGGAATTGCTCAAGTTACACGGTATTTGAGTCTACTTGTGGAGAAAGCTCGCAAGCTAGATCAAATTTCTCTAGAAACTGAGGCCAGAATTGCTCCATTGGTCATAGAAAGGAAGAAAATAATCAATGAATTAGTAACTGTAAAAGGAAATATAAGGGTTTTGCCGTGTTCGCC
>APFE030046599.1:7398-20027 GCA_000404065.3 Pinus taeda | reverse complement strand
TTTGTCATTTCTCCAAGGCTCCACTCATAAGTTATTACTTTTTTTCCATTTGGATCTATTATAACTTTGCCCGCCCCTGCTTTACCTTGATTATTTTTTGCAGCTCCGTCAAAAATAAGAATGTGTCTCTTTTTTTCTTTCATCCATCCTACAAGTTCTTTATCCTCTAGTCGTAATTTCCACCTCTTGCTTGTGAAAGACTCTTTATTTTTTGTTGTAGCTTCTATTTTGTTTTCTAACATTGCTTTAATGTACCAGTCTTTTTCTTCTTTTTGTAGATTGTTCTGGTCCATTTTTGTTATTCCATTTGTACTTATTATCTCTGCAACTTGGCTCCAAGTTTTTGATAGGATCTTGCTTAAACTTGGCTTTTGTTCTTTGAAAATGCATTTATTTTGAGCTAACCAAATTTGCCAGCACAAGAATGAAGGAAGACATTTCCATATCCTATTTATTGTTACCTTTTTTTTGTATATGGATAGCTTTTATGCCAATTTTTATGAAGAGTTGTCAATTGAATTGTTCGATTTGTGTTTATTTCCAAAGGACTTGTTAACTATTTCCAAACTCTCTCGCCACCATATAGTTTATGAAGAGATGTTGGATTGCTTCTTCCTCCTTTTGGCACATGACACATTTAGATGGCCCATGAATACCTTTTTTTTCTTTTAAATTTCAGAGGTAATAATTTTACCTTTGAGGAGGGTCCAAGTGAAGATTTTGATTTTGGGCAAACACTCTGATTCTCAAGTTGCCTTCCATAGGCTCCAATCATTTTGACGGTGAAGTTTTTGAACGAGGTTGTATCCATATTTCACTATGTAATCCCCTCCATTTGAATCCCAAAAAAAATTGTCCCACTCTTCTTTGTTGATGGACGCAGCCCCTATGAGTTGAACTTTTAGCATTTCCCACTTAATTTTTAGTCTTGTTGGGATTTCTAGTGTTTTCCATCTTAACCAGTTATTTTGATCCCAGTACGAAACGGAGTATAGGGTGTTAAAACTATTCTCCTCCATCCATCTCTAAAGTCCTCTTAGAACTTACTGCTAATTTAGAGGAATTTTCCCCATGATTCTATCCTCTCAGATAGAAATTGTTTCGTCATTCCTTGGATTTTTGGAAATTTGATCTCTAATAAAAGGGATAATTTTTTTAACCAATTTCCAGATTTGAGTACATAGCTTATCTGGAGTAATATCAATGATCAGCTTTGTTCTATGACAATTTAAGTATTTCATTGCTAGGACTTTTTTCCATTAGTGGCCTTTTCCATTTATCATTCTCCAGATTATTTTTGTCCCTAGAGCAACATTTATTAGTCCTAGCAGACGAATTGATATGCCTCCTTTGTCATAAGGAAGAGTAACTTGCTCCCATCTGACTAAGCTAAATTTTTTGTTATCTTGTTTTCATCCTTGCCAAAGGAAGCTTCTAATTATCAATTCCATTTGCTTGTGGGCACTTGTCGAGGCCATAATTATTTCATACTGATAAATAGGCAAGGCTGAAAGGAGAGCTTTAATCAGTGTCACTCTTCCAGCTAGATTGAGCCACATCACTCCCCAGTTCTAAATTTTTTCCCTCATTTGTTCCACTTGCTTGTTCTAGACTTCTGATTTTACCACTTCCTTTGCTAAGGGCAGCGCGAGATATGTGAAATGGTTCCAATTTATTTGTAATGGTATTTCCAATATTTGTGAAATACGCTGCATTATTTTTGTTGGGGTGTTCTAGCAATAAATTTTGCATTTGGTGTTGTTTAAAATTCCTGCTGAAGCTAGGAAAAATTCATCCAAAACTTTTTTGAATCGTCTTGCTATTATGCAGGATGCCCCGCCTATAAGAAGGGTATCATCTGCAAAAAGAGAGTGGTTTATATCTTTGACCCCTCTCGATATCTGGATATCTGTTATTTTTTTTCTTTTCTTTGATTTTCCAGCAAAGCACTCAACAATTCTACCATGATGATGTACAGGAAGGGAGAAAGTGGACAACCTTGCCTCAGCCCCCTTATGCTTTCGAAAAATTTACTGGGCCTTCCATTGATTAAAGGACCTATCCAAGGGTTTGATATACAAGCCTGGATAATCTCTATGAAATTTATTGAAAAGCCAAACTTTTTGAGAACTGCAGCAAGAAAGTTATGATTAACTCTATCAAAAGCATTAGCCATATCTAACTTAACAATCATTCCTCTCTCCTTTCTTTAGATAGTGCTATGAATGGCCTCCTGAACGATATCTAACTTAACAATCATTCCTCTCTCCTTTCTTTAGATAGTGCTATGAATGGAGTCCTGAACGATTATCACATTGTTAGTGATTTGCCTCTTGGGGACAAATCCTCCTTGATTTTATGATATTATTTCTAGAAGAAATTTTTAATTCTATTTGCTAGAATTTTGGTGAGGATCTGATAAGAAGAGTTGCAGAGGGAGATTGGCCTGCATCTATTAAAAGTTGTAGGATTGGTTTCTTTGGGAATGAGGGCTAGGAAGGAGGATTTTATATTTCCTCTAATCTTTTTTTTTGGAAAGCATTTTTGAGCATTCTCATTAGATCTTTTTGATAGTTTCCCAATGTTGTCTATAAAAGGCCATTGTAAACTCGTCTGGTCCTAGTGCTTTATTGGGATGAAGATTCCACATAGCTTCTCTGACTTCCTCCTCGGTAATTTCTTTGCTTAATTTCTTGTTTTGCTGATCACTTTTTTTTTAATATGCTGCAAAATTTTGTCATTAACTGCCTACTGATCACTCATTGAAAGGAGTTCTTCGAAGTGATTATGAGCTGCATTTTTTATTTTTTCAACTCCTTTTATTTCTTGACCATTTACTTGAATCTGTTCAATCTAATTGTTTGACCTCCTTATTTTCATTGTATTATGAAAAAAGGTGGTATTTTTGTCTCCTGATTTTAACCAGAGGCATCCTGATTTTAGTTTTCTTTCCTTTTCTTCTTGCCTATTTTGCTTGTATATTTCCAGAAAGATTTCCTTTTCTTGTAGCTGATCTTGCTTTCTTTCTTCCTTGTTCTCTTTTTCCTTGCATATATTGTCAATTTTTTGTTGTAATTTGATTTTCCTTGCTTTCTCTCGGAGAAAATTTTCTCTTTCCCTCATTTTAAAGTGCGGCCTTAGATTCTTTAACTTAGTTTCCCAAACATACTGGGGTGATCCTGTGACACTTTTTTTCCAGATTTCCTTGATTTGTTTGCCAAATTCATCCTTGTTGTCCGAAGTTGAATTATACCTGAAGGGAAGGGGTCCTTAGTTTTCCAGCTTACCCAAGGTTAGCACCACCAGCTTGTGATCTAAAGCTGAGTTGTGAACAATTTTACTTTTCACAAGAGTGTATGTTGCTACTATGCTTTCATGAATTAGGATTTTATCCAACCTTTCTTTTATATTGTTTTTTCCTATTCTCTTATTGTTCCAAGCGTATTTTCCATTACTTGGTGGAATGTCTATTCATTTTTGTTCTTCTATTATTCCTTCAAGAGCTTCTCTTGACGGATCATTGTGATATATCCCTCCTAATTTTTCTTATGTATTCCTTATCATATTTAAGTCTCATGCCATGATTAATTTCCCACTTTGTCTCTCTACTATTTCTTCTTTGACTGATTTCCAACATTGTTCTTTTTCTCTGTAGTGTTTTGGAGAGTACACATTTATAATGCTATACTACTCCTTTGTGTTGAGGTTTCTCAAATCTGTTCTAATCCAATGGTTGCTGATTTTTTGGGTTATTAGTTCCCATTTCCGTTTGTCCCAAATGGTGTTGATTCCTCCTTATGCTCTTGTCGCTTCTAACGTTGTTCCTTCATAATTTTTAGTTTTTGGATCATTTTTTGAATTTCTTGCTTGTTTATTTTGGTTTCTTGGATCATATATATGTCTGGTTGTTCCTTGACTAAAATGTCTCTGGTTGTGTTGACTTTAAAGGAAGTTCTAAGGCCGTGACAATTCCAAGAGACCAGGATCATTATTTACTGTTGTTTTGGTGTGGTCCTCCCTTTCCTCTTTGTTGGGTTTTTTCATTACTTCCTGTTTGTTTCCTAAGGAAAGAATCCATTGGCTATTGTGTTACTAGTTCCATTTCTTTAGCCTCCACCTCATCTCTGATTTCTTTATTTGATTTCCTTCCCACTTTTTTTGTTGATCCCAGATTTGTGGGATTTCTTTGGCTTTATTCCTAGTTATAATGTGATCCACTGATGGAGGGGTTGGGGAGGATATAGGGTTGGGGGAGGATATGAGAGCTAAGGAGTTGGAATTAGAGGGTGGGGATATGGGAGATGGTGGGTCAAAGGAGTCTTCGGCTCGAAAGGGTTCGGGGTTGTGTGATTAGGGGGAATAATCTTCATTGGAGACTGAGAGGTTGTTTCCTTTGCTTCTTAAGGCTGAGAGATGTTTGATTTGGTCTGCTTGTTGGTAGGTTTTTTCCTTTTCACTTGTTCCCATGTATTTTCTTGTTCTTCTACATTTTCTTGTTCTTTTTTTTAAGATACCTATTTGCAAAATGATCGTATTCATGACATACCTTGCATTGAAATGGTATCCGCTCGTAGTCCAGTTGCTGGATATGCATCCATTGATTGACCTTAATATTTATTGCCTCTGGGAGGCCCTTTCCGAGATCTACTTCCACACATATTCTTGCACAAGCGTGCATGTTGTCTTTTGGCTCACATCTGTCAATATATTTTCCAACTGCATTTCCTATATCCTTTACTGATTCGTCCCCCTAGCAGTGAAGAGGAAGATGCAGAAGCCTGACCCACACAGGAACTGCATTTGGAACATCCATCTCTGGATCAAAATCTAGCGTCCACCTATTTAGATATAAACCTCTAGAGTCCATGAAGTAAGGTCCATTTCTAAAAATCAAATCTCTATCTTCCTTTGTTTCAAAGAGAAAGGTATAATATCCCCTTCCACAAAATCATATTGCTATCTTACTCTGGGTGGCTACATTCCTGTTTCTTTCCACAAATTTTTACACTAGTTTGGGTGAAGGCCAAAACCCTGTGAATTTTCCAACAAGTCCACGTTCTGCCAAAGAAATGGTTGTTGTTTGTGGGAGTGCAAGTGGGAGGGATATCTCTGGGATACTTTCAAGTTTATTTACGAATTTATTAACTGATGGCCTGTTCCTTAGAGCTCCATCCTCAGCGAACAAAGATGCGAAGGCTTCTGCATTTTCTTCATTACCTGGTTGTGTAGAAGAGAGGATCTCCCTCCTCCAAGGGATGCATGATCTGGTTGGCCTCAGCAGCAGGAGGTTGCTGAGAGAGAGATCTGTAGGGGTAGCAGCAGCTAGGTCAGCGCAGGCTCAGGCTAGGCTGTTATGCACGCAAGCTCAGGCTATTCTCTAGACCATGAAATTTTGGAAGAAAAATTGGAGGGATCAAAATACCAGTATATCAAGATTTTGTCTAGTATTTTCATTGTTTCTCTCGGTGTAATAACACTTGTTCCTAATAGCACCGTTAAATCATTCTATTGCATTTAGCCTTACAAATCGTACTGTCAGCCCTCTCCTTTCTTTTTAAAAATGAATATATGTTGCACAGTTTGCCCTCTGTAAGATAATGCACCAAGGCTACCCGAGTATTTCAATGCATCGATATATTATAACACTTTCAATTCTTTCTAGTATGTTCATCGTTGCTCCTAGTCTAATATAACGCAACGATGCGCATGTTCCTAATGGCATCGTTAAATCAGTGTGACATGTTTAGCCTTATAAATCACGGCATCCTAATTTAAAATTAATTTTCCACGATGACGTTGAATAATTAAAATCCATGTGTGTTTAATCATATAAATGCACCGACGTGTTTATCTAGATAAACGCATCGGTTACTAGAATTTTTTTTTTTGAAAATTATTTAATTTATTTGTAAAATATATCTAATGCCTTCTGTATTGAATGGTATAGGTTGTATATTAAATTTGGACACCTAATCATCTAAGGTTTGGTGTGGAAGTTGATCAACCTAAGGGAATCCAAGGGACAACTTAGAATATGAAACCAAGGGTCATTCCTATGTATTATAAATATGTATCAATGTGAATAAGAAAAGAAAGCTAATGTTTATCTTTCATATTGCCTCCACCATGTATGTGTTTAACATGGTATCTGAGCAGGTGATATCCTTCCCTGCTCATATTTGAGCCACTTGTTTTATGGCCTTTCTGTGCAGCTCAGTTCTACCATCAATTCTGCATTTCATAAATGTTTTCTCAGCTAAATTCTAGCTACAATATCTGCTCACATTTGCACGTAGTAACGCTCTTCCTTCAGTGTTAATCCTTCCTGCATTGCATTTATTTACCTCTTAGTTTTTGTGCCTACTCGAATAGTATGCCAGTGGTCATTTCTTTTTTAGTGTGTTAGACTGAAACCTCCTCAACATTGTCCTCTGTATTTTCTCTACTGGTGGAATGAGCATGGTAGTTTCATATTGTTTTGGTGGCATCTCTCATGTCAGTTCTTCCCTTTTTGCTGCTTGTCAAAACTTGAGCATTTTATTCTTGGTTTTGTTCAATCTGTTCAAGATACTCTGTGTTAGAGTTTTTGTGCCTCTTTATTTTTCCTAAAACTAGGTCTACTTGCATTCCTGAATTGAGAAGTATGTCAAAGGTGCCCTAGTGACTAGCTTCCATGGTGAAATCACCAGCAGAGAGGCCGGAGGGATGAAGGGCATTCCAAGGGCCACCAGAGTCCAACAAGAATTGAAAAACCTGAGAATGACCATGTTTAGCAGCATGCATGAGAGGTTTAAAGCCATCTGAATCAAAATATGTCATGTTGTCTCCGTTTTTTATAATCCTTTTCACTCTCATGTAATCGCCTTCGACAATCACTTTTCAGATATCTTCTTCTACTCCCATGCTTATGTGAACCTTCCACCTCCATTTTCATGTTCATAGTCGAATTTCGTGGCATTTTGAATCTCATACCATCAAGAATATGATTGAGCATATGGGCTCTACCAATGATATTCCATTACCAAACATTTCTATAAGATATTCTCACAGCGTTATTTGAAGGACGATGAAGAGTTGTAGATTGCGGACCAGAAACTCTAGGGCTAGATTTCCGATACTCGGGCCAATTTCCAGGACGATATTACTTTATCTCGCACCCACTTTCTCAACGATGGATTTGAGAACGTCAGGATTTGTGAGGTGCTGCCCATGACTCTTGTGAAGTCTCGACGTTTATTGCTTGTCTTCTAGCTCTATAAAAGAGAAGACTTTTGAGTTTCTTCTCTTTCGAAAGTTGGATGAAGGCTTGGTGGTAGAATAATGGGTTTTACATGTGACCATTTTGAGCAGCCTTATGAACCTTTTTGAATGTGATTGAAATGCGATGCATAGGAAATCCAGTCTTTGTGCTGGTTCAGCCTACAAAATTTTAATTGTCAACCTATGTATCGAGTCTTTTCTATTCGTTATTGAATCTCCTACTACAGTGATAATTGATATGTATTTGCAATGAGTTGGTCATTTTTTTTCAATGAATGAAAATTGGACCGAGCCTGACCCAAGCAGTACACTGCCACTCCGACTTTCACGGTGCATCACTCAATAAAAAATAACACAGTCATTGAGTCTGATTGTTGTATGCGTGGAGAATTACCAATTTGTTATGCATAGTGCTTCATTAAGAAAACAAATATAGGTGTGAAGTCTCGAAGGCTGAAGTTAAGGGACGATGATCATTAACTTGCTTAGGATGGCATGAGATTTGGAGGTTTTGGCATCTGGTAGAGATCTGGATGGAATTCACACTAGACACTAGGCTTGAAATCGAGATTTCAGCTATGCAGTTGCAGTTTTATCACTGGTCAATGTTGTTGATGAATATTGGTGAAGCCCTGAAGCCCATGTCTCCTCATAGCATATATATTATATTTTATTTCTTTGTTCATTTATATGGTGAATGATTTGAAGGTTGTATTATACGTGTGTGGGTTGGTTTCCAATCCGAGGTATCCGTAGACTTCCCCTCCGCTCTCCCATTACGCTGTCTATCCATGTTGTTCATCCCGGTTTACGCTAGTCCGACCTACCACTTTTGTACATCCACACCATTTGATGCTCAAACTCCTCCCATGATCCTCAATAGCCTTTTCCAATTCTTCACGGATTTTTCCCCTTCCTCATGGCTGATGACCTCTTGGTGAAAGTAGTCTCTCACAATGTTATTTGGTTACCCAAATTTATATATATATATAAAAGAGCGCATTGTGTGGATGGGAGATACACTGTTTGGAGCTGAATGCAGAAGGTGGATGTTGGAATGCTATGTAGATTTTGACTGATAACGTGGCAGCTTCATTGGCACAAGAATTCCGAGGGTTAATTTTGAATTCTTCTTTGTTTTTTAATGAAGCCACCTCAGCTTCAAACTAAGATATGAGGGTCGACTTTTTAGCCATTTAGGTTTCCATAAGGTTTCTAAGGTTTTTCATTTGTGACTTCCACAACAGCCTGAACTAGAAAGAGTCAGGAAGTAACTAGTTGAATTTGAGGCTATGGTTTAGGCATGCAAGAAACCTCCAGAAGACATTTCTCCTCATGTTATTGGTGAAGAACTTGTGATAGATGAATGGAAATAGCAGAGGGAAAAGTATCTAGCTCAATAGCATCAGATTGAAGGTGTCGATTCCATTTGATGTTCAAATTATTTGGTTTCAACCATATTTTCTTTTAGATGTTCTTAACTCTTAGATGTGCATTGGAGAGTTTCCATATATTTTATGTTCATTCTTTTTGTTTCTCTCTGTGCTAGTTTGAAACATTGAAGGTTGTGAACCGAGTTTTATTTATTTTAGATTATTGTTGATGAATTGAGTTGACCTATTGAAGTTTAAAAATTACTCAAATTGGAAATTTATTAGATTTATTAAGAACTCTAATTATGTCAACTACTGAAAGCATAATCAAAATTAGAAAGGAAACTCTTTTTGACATTCAAACTTGCTTGCAACATACACAAGAGAAGATTTATTTTTTGCAGATTGAATCTCAGCTTTAGCAAGATGAGTTACAATACCATAAGCATCATGACATCCATCAGTAGCCAGCAAGTGGTCAAATCAGTAACATTGAGACAAACTCCCATCAACAGCAAATCAATAATGTTGATCTAGTACCCAATGAAGGAGCAAAATTGCATGAAGAAGTGAAAGTTCAGTTTGCACTCCCCAAGCCCATCATTAGATCTTGGAAAGAGATTGTCCACAACAAGAACATAACTAGTCTTGGATATGACAAGGATGTTTCCTTTCATATTCCAAATTACTCAAATCCCATCTGGTTTCAGAGTGCTAGATTCCTTCATGACAGTTCACCTTCAGCGGTTCTAGATTCTGCTCCTCTTCCACAACAACAAAAACAGAGTGTGAAATTCCAACACTGTGACTAGGTTGGCCATATGAAAGATCATTGTTTTGATCTTCATCCATGTAAGCATTGTCGTAAAACCAATCATCCTTCAAACAAATGCTTAAAAAACAAGCTTCCTACAAGAAAAAAGATTCATCTTAGATGGATCGGTTCTTGGTAATGGGCATCAACAACCAAGAAGATATTTCAGTCATATGTCATAAATTTTTCTAGAGTATTGAACAGTCTTGCAGTTGATTTTTCTCCATCATCTCATCTTATATCTGACAAGGGGGAAGCGATGGTCATCTACAAGCTTCAAAGCCACATCAAGTGAGCCTGAGCCACAACTTGCCATACCAAATTCAAAGTTGTAGCCAGAGACAAAGATGCCCTTGAGCATGCCTTCAGTTAGTGAAGCCTCTTCAAAGAATTGGTGACACTTCCTCTAGCAGAAGACTTCAGCATCTTGCCAATTTTGGAAGAGTTCCACGAATTGCGTTAAGCATTCGAGAGTTGGTGGTAACCCTTAAACCATCATGGGTTGAGACCCCCATTTTCAGGTTGAGGTTCTCCCTTTTGTGCGGGGTGAGAACTCCCTTTCATGGTTGAAGGTTTCCCTCTTCAAAACATCAAGAGCACTTCCTCTAGCAAAATACCTTAGCTTGATGCCAAAATTGGAAGAGTTTCGGGAACTGCACTAAGCATTCTAGTGTTGGTGGTCATCCTTAAACCACCTCCCTTGATACCAACATTTTAGAGAGCACATTCAACCTAGTGCTTCCATGCATTTTTTCACGTTTTGTATTACATCTCTCTCCTTGGACTCATACATAACCCTTCAGATTAAGGGGGGAATGTTGGACACCTAATCCTCTAAGGGTTGGTGTGGAAATTGAACAACCAAAGGAAGTCCAAGGGACCACTTGGAATATGAAACCAAGGGTCATTCTATGTATTATAAATTTGTATCAGTGTGAATAAGAAAATAAATCTAATGCTTATATTTCATATTGCCTCCACCATGTATGTGTTTGACAATTAATAACAAATGTCTTAGAAGGTCGCAACTAACAAAACTATTAATCAACACAATGACAACACATCAAAAAAATCAGAGAAGGAAAGTGTAGAAATTCCCATTGTAGATCAACAAATTATGCAATAGACTAAAGCAAAATACAAGATCTACTTCTACAATAAACTTTGCCGAAGCTTAATCAATTTGAGCATGATCAATGAGAACACATATAACTGAGAATGAGAAATCATCACACATAACACAGAATAAATAACTCGGGGAAAGCCTCAACCTAAAACCCCAATCTCTATATTATTGTACAAGTGGAAATCTTGTTCAAGTTACAAAAAGAATCAACTCTCAAGCTATCATGCTCTCTCTACAATCAAACAATACTGCTCATAGAGAGTCAAAGGATCTCACAACCTTCTCCTTTGCCATCCAAGCCTCCTATTTCCTTGCGCAGTTTTCCTTGGGGTCCAGTGCTACCACCTGTGTGAATTGTCCTCTTCACACATTCACTAACCTTTGATCTAACTACGCAATCCTGAAGGAGATAAGATCCTTCTGCATGGATGAGTTTCCTATATAGGAAAAATCCTCCAACTGATAGTACACTATCCCTTCATCTGATCTCAACTGGGTCTTTGTCTGAACTGACATGCATGAGTTATTTATGAGAGAATATTCAGTTATCTGAAGTGCAACAGTTAGTTGCATGCATGCATCAACTAACTGAACTCACAATTAATTTAACAAACTATTTGAATTAATCTAACTAGACTTGACTCGGTTAACTGAGCCAACTAATTACAACTCAATATTACAACTCTTCCTTAACTCTTTAACTGATGGATAAATTCCTCAATCAATGGGATTGTTGCATGTCCCCTCATAGACTTCTTGTTTGATTTTCTACAACTAATTAACTCAAGATGAATTAATTAATTATTTTACAAACAGTTGCTAAGATCAAATTCGAATTTTTACTTCTCTATTTTAGTTCAAGGACTAATTAAAATAGGAAGGTATCCTGAAATGCTATTTATAGCAATGTTATTTTTAGCACTTCCATTTTTCATTCCTTGTTGCTATGTCCAACACTGGTACCTGAACTACTATTTATAGCACTTCTATTTTTAGCATTTCTTGTTGCCATTTTCAACACTCCCTCTCAACAAGAAAAGGCATTCAACTCGAACCTGATCCTGAACCTTTGGAATGTTTTGCATGCAACACTTCTTCCAAGTGTTATTAGTCCAGCAACTCTAGAAACAAAAAAACTCACAACTGATCTTCTTGTTGGGCTAGAAACATCCTCTAATGCTGAAGCTCCATCTGCCACTGACAAGTTCCCCCTCTCTGACCTCTGAGCTATTGCAACACTCCATGCATCTCGCACCATTGCACACCTCTCTGTGCCATCCTGCACTGGTGCAACACTCCTATGCCTCTCGCATTGCTGCAGCTTGCTAGCTCTACAGAGTCTTGGGACTCCTACACTGTAGCTCTCTCTTCCGCTCCATCCGCATTTGTCTCTACCCACTCAGCCAGTCCTGATACTACTCATTGAGGCTCCTGTATCAATGTATAATCAAAGAGGTTGGGTACCTCAATGATCTTGCCCCTATTCCAGCCTTCTTGGGACTGCAATCCACATCGCTCCACCTCCTACCTGGAGGTATGGATGCATGTGATCCTTCTACCCACATGGCTCGAAATTTCCCCCTACTGGAGGCCTCTACATGAGTATATGTCTCTACTCGATCTCCTCTCAGCTTCTCTAGTTGTGGCTGCTCCACAACCTCCTGAAGCTGCTTCACCAATTGTGGCTCCTCCACAAATGTCTGAGACTTCTTCTGGCGCTGCATGTTGAGAGGTAATTACTCTCCCTCAAAACCACCTAGTATCTAACCTTTGCCTTGCTCCTCAAGGCTTTACATGCATCTTTAACCTCAAGAGCATACAAGTTCTTGGCTAGCACACCAATCTGTTTCATCTTTCCTGCTATCATGATTTTTTCTAGAAAAAGCATTGATTTTAAATCAATGATATCTCCCTCCTCCAAACTCCGATTCAGCCGATTTTTTTTTGAATTCAGGTATTTGTCCACAAGGAATCCAAATCTGCTATTTGTTTCTGAAATATTTGCACAAAATTTTTCAAATCTTCTCCAAAAACTCGCGGCCCAAATTTTTTTTTT
>APFE030046598.1:7696-27163 GCA_000404065.3 Pinus taeda | reverse complement strand
GAGTACAGAAGTGCAACATCAGTAGCAGATATCAAAATGCAAGTAAAAATAAATCTCGATCCATCCATTCATCAAAACCTCCTCTTAGGCTGTAGAAGTGCATGCTCTAAGGATAAGTTTTTGGCAAATCTCTGGACCCTTCTCTAAATGCATGAGAAACAAAAAGAAACAACAAGCTACTAAAAATAAGCTACTTCTGAATTTGGTCCTTAAAACTGCAAGTTTTCATCATGGATTTGACAAGAGTCGGTTGGCCGACTTCTGCGCTGAGCTGGGCTGCAAAAACGGAATCTATGAGAGCTAGCACTACTTTCTCGGCTGAGTTTATGATGCATCTCACCGTCATCCATTAACTGTGTGTCTTGATTAAGTATGCCCAATAGCACTCCCAATTCAACCTATTCAATGCCTAGATCGCTTTTCCCTTTTCCTGGGCCTTCTCTTTCCATTCTGCCTCTATTCGTGACTTGTTTGGTAGGTATCCCTGGGTGGTTTCTGTGACTAAGTTGGCTCTGTGTAAATTTTCATTTACTTAGTCTATAAGAACGCTCGCCTGTGTCGCCGCTGCCTCTGCCGCCTATTCTGCCTGCCTGATTTGATCATCCCATTTGTTAAAGAGCAATTCTTTATGGCTTTCGTTTATTCTGGGTGCATTTTCTCTCTACCCTTCCTCTCCATCCTACCAAGCTAGATACTCTGTCACTCGTCTGTCAACCTGGTCGTAGTGACTTCGCAAGTCTGTCACTTGATTGGTGAGTTTGTTGCTCAACTCGCAATAGTGACTCCACTGCGATATTTTACGTCCCAACTCTTCCTGTTGCTGCAGAAGTTGCTCATTTAAGCTAGTAGACTCTGAAACGAATTCGGAAATCTTGGGCTCGTCCTTGTGTATTTCTTGTAAAGCTTGCAACTGCTTCCCTTTTTCATCCAGGCTTTTCTGATAGCTTAACTGCATTTGCTTAAAGTCTTCTTGTAGTTTCTCGAGTTGTTTGGACGCTTCATTACTGGCATTGGCTTGTTGTAGCTGTTGTTGTAGTAGCTGTATTTGGTTTTATTTCTCCCTCAACAGTTGCTAAACTTCCGACGCTTTGTCGATAGTCGCAGAAGCATAGGGTCTTTCCATAAGATGTCTAAATGTTCAGTGTCCTGTGACAGCATATTCTCCAACTTTCTCTTCTTTCTTTGTCTCCTCACCACTGCTTTATGTTGAGGACTATAGAATACATACAGTGGGGGAATTTCCTCTACACTAAGTAGAAGCTTAGAAGGCGGAGCGATATGACTGTGCTCCGTTTCTAAGACACTACCGACCATGATTGAAACCATTCCTTCTGCTACCTGTGCATCGCTCACAGGTGTTCTTGAGACTTGCCCTTCGAGGCCGATTAGCTCGTTGAGATTTTCCCACTCTTTATTGAGCTCTGTCGTGACGAGTGGTGATTCAATGACGGGAGGAGGGACATCTGTTAGTCGGGAGGCGATAACTTGCAGTTCTGACATTGCACTTGACTGAGCAATATCCTTGGCTGTTTCTTCGCCTTTTCCTTGATCGCTTGCAGACTTTTTAGAACGTTCAGGTGTTCCTTGGGCGGCGTCAGATTTGGATTTGGAAGTACTGGAGTTTCCGCTGAGGCTGACACTGGGAGTATGCTCTCTGGTGAGCAGGCGCAACTTTTCTAGGGGAACACTGGCTAGCCTTCTTTCTCTGAATAACAAATATCTTTCATGGTCATCTGGGAATAACCTTGACTTAGCTTCTCGCAAAACTTCCTGGAATGAACTTTTATTTTGAAACAAGTCGTCAAATAAATCTTTATTTCTAGCGAACACTTTTATTCTCACACTTATAGTGAAATCATGGGCAACATTATTTAGGTCAAAAGGTCGAGCGGGGAATTTAAATAATTGTAGGGACGCCACATTCCCTACTTCGGTAAAAGCATGTCCTACATCGAACAATGAGAAGGCCACACAAGCTACAGGAAACTCAGGCCATATGGCCTTCTTCTTGTCTTTTAGCTCTTTGGTTAGGCCGCCTTCTAAGCAAGTCTGATAGGAAATTTCCCTATCCAAAAGCTTGTCGGGGACATACAGAGGTAGGACATGTGGAGGTACAGTGCTCCCAAACACTCTAATATAAGTGAACCATTCTTCCCTGAACCATCTCGTGATAGGGATGATGTCTATTTGCGCTTCGGGTGAGCACCTCGGGGGTTCTTCACCATACATCATCCTATATAGGGGTAAGATGAGCCCGTGGCAAATCTGATAGAAGTGAGGGGCAAACTGTGAATCCCATAATACTTTGTGATAAACATGAATGGGTGACGGGTCCTGGGTAGTCCATTTCCAAGCCATAGTTGGAAATTTAGATACATAGCAAATAGAATCCATAATGTAAGCAGACAGATAAAAAGGAGGATAGACCCTTTGTGACAAGGATATCTTAGACCGGTAATTTATGATAGCAGTGTATAAATTATCAGAAAATATTTTGGCCCAATCCACGAGATCGGCATTTGTGGCAGCGTCTATGAGTGGTAGACATTCAGATGAAAATTTATTTATGTTTGGCATCCCAAACAGCCTGCACAGCATGGCCACAGCAAAACAATATGGAGAGGTGAGAGAACCAGTGTTGTACATACCATTTTTGTCCCTTTTTAGCGGCTCCTCTCTTCTGGTCCATTCTTTAGTGGTTTTTGCCAGGTTTGGGTTCTCTGCTGCAAATTTCTTGACAAATTGCATGTTGTAGGTCGTCTGAGGCTCAGGAAGATGATACATAAACTTTAAGTCTTGCGCGGCGAATGATCCTATGAGCCCATGCCCTGGAGCCTTGAATTGTTTGCCTTGTAACTCTGCATTGTCAAGTATCCATCTGATCATATCTGTATACGGCAAAATCTTGGGTCTAGATGCTATTCGGTGAAGAAATGAACATGCCAACTCTTCTAAGGATGCCTCGGAAGAGTTTTGTGATCCCGCGGCGCTATCAACTTTCATTACTCTAGGCTTTTCCTCCTCCAGTAGCCTATACATGCCTTCCCCAGGTCGAAATTCCTACATCCCTGTTGCATGCAATGTCTGTGTCCAAGGGCGCCATCTCCTTTGCCTTTTCCTTCGTCTCAGAGCCTTGGGCTTTATTTTTCTTTCCCATTTGCTCCTGCATTCGGCTTTTGAATCTTCTTATCTCATAGTTCCTGCATATTACAAGCGAAGTGGAAATGACTGATTGAGAAAGGTGATGGGAGAGTTTTAAATGCAACAGATATACCAAATATGCCACCTTACATGAAACAATTCTTTAGCAAAGCACGCATCTTTATTTCATTAAATACCTGACAACTAATCCACTTACTATCATTAAAAGCGCATGATTAGGGGTCAGATTATGGTAAGTGGCTTTTCCTTGAATGGCGAGCACGAAGGATTCTTGATTAAATGATTCATGACTTCCTTTACGTTACATTGAAGATTGTGCCATCGCAAGGTGAGAAAATTATCGCAAATCGCTAGATCGCAGACTGTGCCATCGCGGCGATCGCAATATCGCATGTCACAACATCGCGGGTTGCAGGACTTTGATGTTTGTTAAGCATTACCATTTCATTTCTGCGATGTGCGATCTTGCGATTGGTGTTATCGCAGATCGGCAGATTTTGAGGTTTTTCCTTATGAACATTACTTACTGCGATGCGACGTTAGGCTTAACGTTGGGGGGCCTTGCGCATTAATGCAATTTTTTAAAGACCTTTACCTTATCATAGACTTAGATTAAAAATATTCAAAAGACCATTATAAGACTACGATGGTAGCTTTATTTTGAAGAAGGAAAATTTGATTTTTCTCAAAATTAAACTAGGGGTCCCCATTCATTAGCATTTTGGACAAATACTGAAATGAAAAAGGGGGGGTTGTTGCTGGCCACAACAGGAGGGTAGGACAAGAATTGAATCCAAGATCTATGGTTCGGTGAGACTTCATTTCCATGCCATTGCCACTTGAGCTACCCCATGCAGAGTTTAGTTAAGGTTATTATTATTATTAGAATACATAGCTATTAGAAAATCATCAAATCACCACACGATAGCTCTCAAGGATATCCCCGCCCTTTACTAGGGATATGTGTGCCATTAGTCGACTTTTCATACTAGGTACATGATTTGTTACACCCTATACATATTTGAAGGGGGAAGCCTAAACCTTAAACCATAAAGGAAGATTATAAGAATCAAGGTCCAAGAAAATTTGCTTGTCTCACTACACATGAACTCTTAAGCACATATTTACCCTCTAAGTTGGAACATTGATGATGAACACCATTATGTGGTTTTGAGCACCAAGCATAGGTCATGGCGAAATAAATATGGTTAATACTGGGAAAGTGAGCCTCAGAACTTAACATAAGATTATAGGAATCCAACTTCAAGAGTACGGTCTCGAAACACATTTAACGTCTTTAGAGTATGAACACCCTTTAGTTGGGAAACAAGGATCATTAGAGGGATTTGATATCTATGTAAGACTACCATTCCTTTGACCATGGTTGGGGGAGGAAACTAAAGCCTCAAGCCCTAAAGGTATCTTATCAAACTACACATGGCCATTTGAAGATATCCTTGCCATATGAAAAGGGATTTTAGATGCCACTAGTTAGTTTGAATAGTGAGTACTAATCCCAAGATCCCATAAATCGTTTAGGGAGAAAACACATGTATTAGGTACTACAAAGGGATTATAGGAATCTAAGGAATGGCCTTATTTAGATAGTTCAAATTTTTATTTAGAGTTATAGGCACCTGAAGGATTTATTTACAACCTAATCCAAGGCCTGCTTCCCTAGATCATTTCTAGTGTCTTGGGAAACATACGTACTATTCAAATTCACTTAGTGGTACCAAAGTCCCCATTCATAGGCTAACAAAATCCTTATGAGTCCACGTGTGGTTATTTGAGGGATCCTGCTTAGTTTTAGATGGATGGAATATTGTATTACAATATAAATTTAATGTTTCAACCCATGACCATCTGGAGGGTCCCAAGACCCATGTTTCAACTATAATTGTTGGCCCTTGACTCCTATTACCATTATTTAGAGCTTAAGTATATGATTTTTTCCCAAACAACATTGAAAACAGTTTGACCTAAACATAATGTTAAAAAAAATTCAATAGAGTACATCTCATGTTGTATTCTAAGTACATAAAAAATAAATAAATAGACACCAAGTACAAAATTGTGAGCATGGTGCAAAGCTCCAAGATATATAAGATAAATTATTTTCATAATAAGTTCTTCAAAAATATGAGAACCTTATCGAAATGATGAGATATATTTGTATAATTCAAATGTTAAAATTTCATAAATCCACCTTTGTCTTTATGTGACTTTTTCCATTTTTGTACTAAGTCTCCTATTAGGAAATATTTATTTTCAAGAAATTTATTATCAAACCATTTCTTAATATTCTTCCATTGTGTCGAAAATTTTGATTCATGGTTTATCCCTTTCTTCTTCTATCCTCAATGATGTATTTTTTTCTTCCTTACATGATTTAGCATGATTGACCAATGTAATATTAGGATAATTAGATGAAAGGTTGGAAGATGTTGGAAGGATGGATGGATTCTCTTTTGTACAGAATAAAATATGTGGAGATTCCATATGAAGTCTTTGGAGTTAATCGATATACTCATAGGTGATTTGGAAGGGCATTGTATGAGTTCCTTTGTTGGTCAATTATGGCTATTTTTATGATGCAGATAATATTTTCGTTACTCCATTTAGCCAATCCTATTCCCTAAGGATAATACATTTCCAAATGTGTCAATACAATTCCTTCAAATAATTACTATGTAGTTAGATTTTAATATGAAAAGTGTATAATATTGTCAAAAACAAAAGAAGCTCGAACGCAAAACTCTTTGATAATATATTGTTCAAGGAATTGTCTATTGATATGGCCACTAATTCTAGTTAATGGAACAAATTCTATCCAAAGAGTGAAATAGTTTGTGACCATTAGTATGTACCTTTGTTTTTAAAAATAATGATGACATATTTCACCAGTTATAACTGACCCCCAATATTTGAAAGTTTATTCAGCTATTATAGGTAGCAAGAGAATAGCCATGTGAATTTATGAATATAATTTTATGGTATCAAATCCTAAAAATATTGTGCATTATTGTAATACCTCAACTGGACTCCTGGGTGATAAATATCATGTGTATGTGAAACATAAGATGGTGAGATGAAACACATTAACTATGTTTATGAGCTAAGTTTTTATTCTATTCTAAATAGAAAAAAATTGTGAATCAAATTCTTGAATCTTATACTTTTCAAAAATATGTTATAAAACCAGGTCACAAAAAGATAGGAAACGGAGATCAAAGACTTAAAAAAAATCCTCTTTGAGGAGGCAACCTCCTTTACATTATACAAATGAACAATTCTTGGATGATACAAATGACAAGACCTTCTTTCTAGTATAGCCAGAGCCGACATAACGATAATAATGTAACAACACAACAATAACAATAGTGGGCTTCTATGGATTATGATAATAACAATATGGGGACCACAAGGGCACAACAATATAATAAGGGGGTTGCACTATTAACAATAAGGGGTTACACTAGTAGTATATGGACCTAACATTGCTCTCTCCTTCAAAAAGTGTTGTCCTCAATGCTTGAGTAGGTCTCGATGCTTCCATATAAAATTTTCATCCTCCCATGCAGAATCTTCAGCATGTAAGTTCTTCCAATTGATGAGATAGTATGAAATTGATCGATTTCATAGTTGCCAGGTTCTTGATTCCGTGATTTCTTTGGGTTCCAATATGATTTTTCCTTCCTCGTCAAGTTCTGATAATATTGTTTGAAGTGGGTGCTTGTCACCTATATCATTGTTTTGATTATGCCTGAAAGTGAGTTTATCCTTTTTCTTCTTGATATATATGTCCTTCTATCTTAAGACTTTGAGGAGTGGTAATTCCTACAAATGAATTACAAGATATCATCGGATTCATTTATTCTTAATCTGGGGTTCGTTTGTGGTGTATATCCTCTTCTTTTGATGTTTCTTGATCCTTTTCTTTGTCTTCCTCGCAATCTATGTAAAATAATTTCTTCTGAGCACATTTATGACCTTTTAAGTATTTGTAATCACAATTGTAACAAAGCCTGTTTTCTCTTTTTTCTTCCCATTGTTGTGGTTTCCACCTTATAGGTTGTGAAGGCTAGAGGCAACAACACTTCCTTCGTTTTAATTATGTGTGGTAGGATTCCTTGTTGGCATAATTTTTCTTTCAATGTCTCTTTCCAACTTGAATGCTTTCTCTAATGAATCAGTTTCCCAAAGATGAAACTCATGTTGAATGTTATCTTTTAAAGTCCCTATGAAAGAATCAATCCTCTTCTTCTATGGAATATCATTTACCCTTATATTCAATTTTTGGAAGTCCTCAATGTGATCTACCATTCAACTCTTTTGTTTGAGGTTTATCAATTGGCTAAAGAAGGTGTTTCGCTTTGTATCCTCATAATGGTCTATCATTTCCTTTGTGAAAATTGACCAAATGAAAAGTGGTTTATAAGAACCAAGACCTTTGTACCATAAAAATTTGATTCAGTTTTAAATATAAACGGAATACATACCCTTTGTAATAGTTGCACATCATGTATATCAAAATATTTCTCCATCTATAGTATCCATGTTATGGGATCCTTGCCATCAAACTTCCTCATATCGATCTTTCGAATATGGTGCATCTTCAATCCAACGTTAGATTCTATGAAATCATGATTAACATTTATTTTTTTCTCTTCGTGACTTTCCTCTACTACCTTTTCATCATTAGGAGGCCTTTCTTGTTGCAGCTTTGTCCCATCTTCCTTCAAGCCTTCCATGTCTTTCTTCAAATATTCCATGCCTTTCTTCAAGTTCTGTTCCATAGCACATATAAAACTATTTATCTTATCTTCAATTGAATTCTTCAAATCATCCATAAAATTTTTCTTGCTAGGTGTTTCTATTTTCTTCATTCGAGACATTATTTTTCTTCCTTTTAGGAGCTCTATATTTAAATGACTGTAACTCTCTAATTTTAGACCTTCAAGTTTTGAAATTGTGGTTTGTCGTAGCCATCTAAGTCCTCTTTCTAACCCCATTAGTCTAATCAATATTGAATTCTTCAATAAAGCATTATGCCAAATCTCCTATGATGACCTGATTATAGACTTGTTCAGTAGAGAGAATTTTTAAGACCTACCCTGTGTCACCTTTTCGACCTTAGGACCTAAAAACAATACACAGAAAACTATGGTATGTCCTCTTTTTGTAACTTTTGACAAAATTTCAATGTGATGCTCAAAGGGAATGCTATGATGATTTTCTCAAGGTCCCATGTGTCGGATGTAATTTGGTAGTCTATAAAAACCTAAATTTCTTGGACTGTATCTCCGAAAATATAGCGAAACAAGATCTGAAATTCTGGTCCAAGCTTTACTAGGATTTCAGCTCAAATGGGTTTTAATTTCAGAGTTTGAAACTTTGAAGAAAAAAATGATAGGGAAAATTCCACACCGACCTGTTTGAGATGGAATTATAGAGCTTGCAAAAAGCCTAACTTCCTCATATCATATCTCAAAAAATATAGCAATACAAGATCTGAAATTCAGACTTGTGGTTCAGAATGATTTTGGCTCAAATGGGTTGTGTTTGTAGCTTATGAAACTTCATAGAGAAAATGTTATAGCGAAACTTCCATGAATCCAAAGCTCTGATACCAAACGTTATGAAACCAGCTCACAAAAAGATAGAAAAGAGACATCAATGACTTAAAAATCAGTCTTGTCTCTTTGAGGGGAACCTCCTTTACATTACACAAATGAACAATTCTTGGATGATACAAATGACAAGGCCTCCTTTCTATAAAGGAGTCTAAGGGATCACAATCAAATGTTTCAACAAAAGATTTAAACAAACTATATGAACATCTATGCTAACTAATTTATATCCATGTCAAATTATTATATATCTATATACAAAAAAAATATGGTTAAATTTTTTACTTGGTCTCATATGTACTCTATTTAGCATTCAGAAATACAATTTAAAAATTGAAAAATTCAATTTAAAAAAGTTTGTGCGTTAAGAAATTTGATCCATCTCTTAGAATGGTACTTAAGATGGATCTATGCTAGTAGTATTAATTTCCTCATTTACTTCCTACAATGACGTCTATATTCTAACTCTTTCCTCTATTTATATCGGTCTAGCACTCTTCACTTCATTAGTTTTCTTCGTTCCTCAAGATGGGTGGTGTGTTCACCAAAAATGTGGTGCACATAAAAACCAACACAAAGTTTACCATTAATTTATATCAATATTAAATGTACAATAATTTCAACAATATGTAGACAAATGGTGAAAATTTTGGTGTTGTAAACACATAAAGGCAAGAAAACTAAAAAATCGACTAAATATGCTTTCTGTGGTCCTTACGAAAATTGGCTTCTTATTCTTTGTGTGGTCCTTACAACAATTGGGTTTCTGATTCAGCTTTCATTGCTGTATTATTTGTATTATTTATAACATATACTGAACACTTAATTTAGTTGAAAGACACATTAATTATTTCACAATTATGCACAACCTCTTACGCATATATTTTGATTTCTCCAATCTCAATCCTCTTTAAACACTAATTATTACCTAGGAGAATTCTAGTTCAATTCAATAAACTCTCTTTCTCTCTCTCTCTCTCCCTCTCTCTGTGTGTGTGTGTATATATATATATATATATATTTATATAATATATATATTTAGTTGAATAAAAAATTACATAAAAAATAATTCCTATGTACATATTAGTTGAATATAAAATCAAATAAACAAAATAATTATTAAATATATTTGATCATAAAATAGTTAAGTTGTAAAAATCTATATTAAAGATTTATAACTTCAATAATTGGGACCTAATCTCCGTGCATTTGAATTCTTACTTCTTTATACCAAACTAAAAGAATATAAACATACTTAAAAAATATATATATATATGTAGATGCATTCTCTCTCTCTCTCTCTCTCTCTCTCTCCTTCCTCTATATATATATATATATATATATATAATATATATATATATATATATTGTAAACTTGGCACTGTTTCCTCTATTTATATTAATTTTCCAAAATCAGAAACTTCCATTTGTTGAAGGTGGCTTACCTGCTCAAAGGAAACTAGATAGCCACTTGTCTGCATTAAAACCCATCCAAAATTTGAAAATGTTTTTTTCTATCAATCTAGTGACATTGTCTTTATTGTCTATACTACTACTCAAATTAAAAAAATTAAACAAGTAACTGAATTTCATCAAAATTTTATCAGATTTGTACTGGACCACTGCTTCAATCCTCATTTGAGGATACTACTGGGGCTGGTGATTTGGCACTAGAGTGAAGCATCTTGCTCCTCTTCATATCTTGTAGTGTCTGCTCAATTCTTTCCAAAGCCAAATTGTTTCTGTAGGTCTTTATATGAATTGTTGCTATTTCTCTGAGTAGTTCAACCCTAACTGGATCCGTTTCCTTGGTATTCTCCTTTGCCTCTGTTCCGCCACATGTTGCTTCTTCTCGATTAAGGGTCATGGCCTGTGCCACCACATTCTTCATTACCCAATATTGTTGTATTATTTGTTTGAAGAGGGAGTGGTGGCCTCAAGAATTCCCTGGATTGGGAACCATACTTTCCCACTCCTCAATGGGGATGTCCTGGTTCTTGATACTGTCATTAAGTTCTCTCTCCCAACTAGCAATTTGGGCTTTGATTTCTGGCAAGTTCCCTACTATATAGGTGTTAATAAGGGTTTTCATATGCTCATTTCCCAACTTTCTCCCTCTTTTCCTTTCTTTTTTGCTTGAACCGCTTGTTCCTTCTGCCATATTTTTATCTTGCTTGCCTCTCCTGGGTGCCATGTTATTCCCTGCCTTCCTATCACTGTCTTCTTCACATTGTTTTGTGTCTTCCTCAGTGTGTTGGGCGTAGTGTGAGGCAAAACCTATCACATAGTTATTACAGTTATCAAATTTATAATAGTAAAAAAAAAAAAATTCCCATTTACCTATTTCCTTTTTGTTATCTCTTTTGTTTCTAGAATTTGTTTCCTTCAAAATTTCTTTTGTAATGTCACCAGTCCTCTCCATGTTATGAGTTCTTTCCTTTCTTGATTCTCTTACCATTTTTCCCTCACGGCAACAATCGGCAGGTGACCTGCCTCTCCTGTGCATCATCATGGTTTCTTGCTCAAGTAAGGTTGGTTTTCTATTCCTCACTGTCCAGGGTCTCTCTAGTTTGGCTACATCTTCCCTCAGGGCGCTGGCCCTATATTCCTCCCCTAGAGGTTTCTTGTTTCCATGGTTCTCTTTTTTCTCTGTTCTTTTTCTTCCCCGAGGTGCTTCCTTGTTACCTTCTTGTTTCCTCCTATAGTTTCCTATAGGGCTGACTAGAGTCTCACTCTGTCTTATTTTATTTTGAGCTTCTTCCACGGTGTAGACCTCTCCCATCCTGGGTTCTAGTCCCTTCCACCTTAGCTTCCTACCCTAGGTTTTCATAAGCATTTCTACTATTTTTTCCGAACCAGTGTCGCAAAGGAGTGTCTGGGTACCTCCTTGCATGACTCATTCCTTTCCCTTATCAGATTGATAGTATTCATACAGATATTCATCTTGAGGCTTACAAAGATAGGGAACAGAGGAACTACATACCAATTTGCAGGTATGATGCCGCTTCCGTCCGCAGGATAGAGCATTATTCTTTGGCCACCTTTCCTCTCTCTAGATCTCGTTTGCGTCTAACTATGCCCTGATCTCCCTTATGGTTTATGTCCCTCCCCTTCCTATCGCTTTCCTTTGTTGCCACCTACCTGTCATTATTCCCTACACTAATCCCTATGCCGTCACCTTAGAATGATAACCCCCCATCTTGGCCACCTCCTCCTCACATTAATCCTCATTTGCTCCCAACTGCTCTTGCTGTATAAGTCCCGTCCTCGTCCTACCACATGCTGACATCCTTCTGCGTGCCCCCATGCTTACCTCCCTGCCCTCTTCGCTGTCATGCTTATCCATCACCGCCCTCATTTTCTTTGGGGCACTACCTTCTCTAGTATTCCCATCCACTTGCCTTCTTCCTTGTCTAATCACTTCATTTCCCTCAACAGAACGTTCCCAAACTTGTCTTCTTCCTCTCCCTTCCCGATCCCTCTTGATTTCCTGTGTTACACCTCGATTGGGGGTTCCCCTCTCCTCCTTTGTTATGTTCTAGGATTTTTACTAAGTTTGTCGTCTCCTCCATTTGGTATAACTCTTCCTATTTTCCAGGCTATTAGCTGGTGCGTTGCATTTCCTTCTTACATGTTGAGGAGGATGTAGTCTATATGTCTGGTAAGTTTACCAATCTCCTGCACCAACCAAAAGTTCTCCAGCTTCGGCTGATCTTCTCCCACTAGCTTCCTTGCTGTAGATGTTTGACTATTTTGATTACCATTTTCGAGTCTCTTTCAACCTAAAGTTTTTGTATTTCTCTCTTATTGCAATTTCCAACCCTTTTTCAGCGTGTGAAGCTCTGCTTCATTGTTTTTCGTGTTGCCACAGCCCATCACATAGTTTCTGAGGCTCCTCCCCCTATCATCTATGAATACTCCGTTGGTCCCTGCCTTGCCGGGATTCCACTTCGTAGCACCATCAAAGTTTAATTTGATGAACTCCTTCTGGGGTCTTCTGAATTGGTTCAACTCCTCCACCTCATTGGTTTGGTGATTCCTAGTTGGCTTATGCATCATGCTTGGTTTTACGTTTAGGTCTATCATTATCATTGTTTCCGTTGGGTTAGTTTTCCAATCCTCCTCAACTTAGTTCTCTGTTAGATATTTCGTTCTTTCCATATATTCCATAGAACAAATCCTAGTGAGAATCTCCATGCCGTGTTCAGGACGTATGGTTTTTTCCTCTAGTTCTCTATTGTTGTTTTGCATGCTATTGATGTTGTTTCAACTAATATATATATATATATATGGTCACTAATTTCAAAAATTTGTTGATGTTGTTTCCACAAGGCTTCACTAATGTTGCAAGCATTGGTTAGGTGCTCCATTGTCTCAACCTCTTCTTTGCAGAGGGCACATTTCAATGGGCCTTGCATTCCTTTTTTTTTCAATTGGTCCCATGTTAGTGTTCTCCCATAGCTCAAGATCGAGATAAAAAAGGTTATCTTCGGCTATGTTTTTGTTTTCCACATGCTTTCCCATTTTTTTGTTTCTAGATGTCTATTGTGTCCTGCTTTTATTTCATAGCTTCCTCCTATTGTAAACATGCCTTTGATTATGCACAATCTCTTACACATATATTTTGATTTCTCCAATCTCACTCCTCTTTAAACTCTAATTATTACCTATAAAAATTATAGTTGAATTCAATAAACCATATATATATATATTAGTTGAATAAAAAATCAAATAAAAAAATAATTATAAAATATATTTTGATAAATTAAATCAAATAAAAAAATATATTAAATATTTATAAGTTAAGTATTAAAAATTCTCCTTGCATTGAATTTACTACTCTTTATAATAAATTGAAAGAATACAAATCTATAGTACAAAAATATATTAATTTTATTTATAATAATTATATTCAATTAAGTCTTTTCTAATATTTTAAGTAAACAATAAATACATGATAAACTTATCCTACTACTTCATTTGAGCAGTCACCCTTTTAAACAAACTTTGAAATAAACAATGGTACATTATTATGGACAGTTTTCATACATATAAAGATAAAATACTAAATTATTTACATCACCTCAAAAAACTGCGAAGTATCCTATTGCACTTTAAAACGTAACACATCACATCTTGTTATGCTATTTTTACTTTTAAAGTTTTCAACATCTTTAGAGGGTCCTCAATGTTTATCTGCTCTTTGGATGCCATGTGAACGTGGGAAGCACTCTTGCACTGACATAGGAGGCTGTTGTTGCAAGACTCCGGGAAGCTGGAAATGCTGGACGTTCAGTCGTTCCAGGGGGATGTTGACAGATGTGCCGAGAACTAGAACGACGCCGCTATGGGCTATCATGCTTCCGACCGCTGTTCCTCCAAGGGTTCTACCTTGCGTGCTCACCAGACGGACTCTGAGTCCTGTAGCCCCTTCATTCTCACAACCCCGCGGGAACGCTCCAGTCAGAGATAAAATTTGAAAGAGCCCTGCATGCTCCACTATTCCCTCGGGAATCGCGGGCTCTAGCAGTATAACATTGCTCACCGTTCCGCTCCCACTCATAACGAACACTCCCTGCTCGCAAGTTCGGGCGAACATTCCCAGTGCTTTTATGAGGTCGTATCCGCTGGGGACCTCTACTACGTGATTTTCCATGGTGCTTGACACCTCACGGATTCCAGTTGGAGAAGCCTTGAGATTTGTCTTCAATCCAACAGGCGTCCCCCACTTCTTTCTCTTCACCTCGCTTTGGCCCTCTGGATCCAATCCAGTTGGAGAAGGCTTCGCCTTTGTATTCCATCCCACAGGCCTCACCTCGCTTCCGCCCTCTGGCTGGAACTCGTGATCGGCCTTTCCGTTACTACAGTTAATACCATCGCCCGCCCCTCGTTTCCTCTTCATTGTGTTACCGGAGTTTTGTCTGGAAGTAATATTGTGATGTTTCGCTTGAAAAGAAGAAGAAGAAGTAGTATTTTGATGTTTCGCTTGAAAACCATGGATAGAAGTGGAACCTGAGGATTCATCTGGATCCAATCCAGTTGGAGAGGGCTTGGCCTTTGTCTTCCATCCCATAGGACTCCCCTGCTTCTTTCTGTTCACCTCGCTTCCGCCCTCTGGCTGGAACTCCTGATCAGCCTTTCCGGAACTAGAGTTAATATTAGTGCCGGCCCCTCGTTTACTTTTCTTTGTGTTACCGGTGTTTTGTCCAGGAGTAATATTTTGATGTTTGGCTTTTATCATCTCATCCCCCAACAACCTTTTACTCATGATGAACGACCTGCCGCTTTGAGTCTCTAATCTTACTCTGCTACGTAATCTGCACAGAACCGAGACTCGCTAGATGTGAAGATGAATATTTCTTCTCCAACTTCGTTGCATATATATAGATGAGTGGTTCCCCAAATTTTTTATTTATTTCGGGAAGTATTCCGGCGTTATGGATTCCTCTCAAAATTTATCGGCCGACAGCATATGATTTAGCTAAATTTAATTTATTAATTATATTATTGTTTGGTCAATTTTGATGTGTCGGTCGAAATTGTTTAATTTGAACATTCCATCTCTGAGTGGATGAGAGTTTGACTCATTTCTCGCATATTACTTGTTTCTCAAGGCTATTGTTTTCTTTTCTTTTTAATAATTAGTTTTTTTTCCTTTATAACAAATCATAAAATTAATATTTTTATAAAATTTCAAATTTCAATATTTTTTATTATTATATTTTTTTGATATTATTTATTTTATAATTATATTCAATATTTGGGAAGAATCACATTGCAAATTTCCAAATTGTTTTCAATAACATATAGATCACAAAAACTTGAATTTATTTATAATTGTTATTTAGATAATATAGGAGCTTAATAATTACTAAGAATTATTTCTTATTTTATATTTAGATTTAATAATTAAAAAATTAAATAATTTGCTTGTAATTATATAATTTAGACTATTTATAATTTTTAGTTCTAAATTAGTTGAAAAAGCATGTAAGAGATTGAAAGCCATAATTGAAATTTGTTTGTAACTATATAATTTACACTATTTATAATTTTTACTTGTAAACTAGTTAAAAAAATATGTAAGGTACTAAAAGTTATATTGGAATGTTATTTTGGTAAACAAATATTATGTTATTTATATGTTTTGTGTCATAATAGGGAAGGTTAATAGATTAGAATTTTTATTCTTGTATTCAAATTTTAATAAAAATTTCTAACTAACCGTCTAGATCCATTTTAACTTTGGATCTACCAAGCTTGGAGAGGGATCAAATCTCTTTTCACTATATAAAAGAGGTTTGCATCTCATCGGATTTGGTCCCTCTCCCTACATGACATCCTATGTTAAGATGGATCTAGATTAGTTTCATTATGGAGTTGTCTCTAGTGCGACTTTCTCGATTTGTCGAAAAATTTGAAGTTAAATCTTGATTTGTGTTACTTAAATTGGTTTTCGTGAGGTGAACAAATGGTTTTAGTATTAGTAATAATTATTTATTTTGTATGTTATATTTTTTTTATTATTATTAATTTTATGTAATTTGACCAACTCAAAATGTTATAATTATTAATTATTTTATTTTTTAATTTAAATATAATTTTATTTTTTAATTTGACATAGTCAAAATGGTTTACACGACATTACAAACATCTCTACATATCAGGTTGTAAATTACTTTTAACCTTTTTAATATTTTTTAATTGAGCCCACATGTAAATGTTTACAAATATGTATACCCACTACAAGATCTCCCCCATATTATTTTTACATTTAGATTTAATTTTAAAAATGTTATACATTAAATTAAGATAAAATATTTTGATTTTGAAATGAGTTATCATTTTTGGACAAGTGGTATTGATAAGCCATGATATTGGCCCATGGTATTGTAACAAAGCCTATTTACAAGTTAATAATACTCATGTTAAAATGGGAGTGAATATTCATGGTTAAGAATCTTGTTATATTGCATGTTTATTGTGAGTATAAAGTTTTAATTTAAAAAATGTTATAAAATAAAAGTAAAATAAGATATATATATATTCCCATAGAAAAATTCATAATTTTCATTAATAGAGAAAATTACATTTTGTAGATATTGAGCATGTGCATGAATTAAGGCATTGTCTGTCCAAAAAAAGGAAAAAAATAGTGACATAGATCTCCACTGAGGGAGCTGCGGATAAAAGGTAAAAAATGTGCCTATTCTTTTCTACCTTTCTTCTTTTCCACTTTCCTCCAACCTCTAGTGTTGGGAGTGGTTGTTACTATGGCTAATTGTTCCTCGTTGGTGTTTATGGGATGTTCTTTGTTTGAGTCTGAGCCTTCTGATCCATGTGGTTGTTTACTTCCACTTATGTCCATTTAGGTTTGTTGTCCCTGAGGGGGATTGTCGGGAACCTCCTTTGGTGTGTTGATTTTTCCTTTTTGAGTGTCCAAATCTGCTTTGCTTTCTGTTAGCTCTGCTCCTTCTACTTCTTCTTCTAAGGGTTCTGTGTACTGCCAACGTTTTGGTTTTCTCTGTTGCTTCTTATTCGATTTGGGTTCTTTTTTGGCCAGAGGACATGCACTCTACAAGTGGCCTATTTGCAAACATCCATGAAACTGAAAAGTTGTGTTTCTATAGTCTAAAGGTTGAATCCACTGTGAGTTGTTGAAATTCAATGTGATGTTTTCTGGTAACCATTGACTGAGATCTGTTTCAGCACAGATCCTAGCAAAGGTGAAAATTCCCCTTGTAATTCTGTCGTCGTCTTTCTTTAGGAACTTTCCCAAGGATTTCCCAATAGCTATTAATACATTATGATTCCACAAATGTAATGGGAGGTTATGTAGTCTGACCCAAACTAGAATTTTTGATACCACGATAGTGTTGGCAGCAAAATCTGGGAACCATGGGGTTACGAAGACCCCAGCGGTGCCCCAGAACCATGTTCCCATGCTGAGGATGTGTTCCCATTGTTGTGCTATATTGAATCTGACTATGGGAAACCCTTTGGGACGTAGATAGATTTCATAATTTGATGTCCATACAATATGTATCCATTGGTGTAGTACATCAGGGTTTGACCAAAAGCCATTAAATCTACATATAACGGCACTGTTTCAGAGATATGAATATAAGCTATTTACCTCAGGCATTGATGAGAAGGAGAGTACAAGATTTTCTTGTTTTTGTTCCACTATCTAAGGCCCTGGCAGCTCAACCATTGTTATTGGTTTGCTTTGTGCTTTTGCCTTTCCTTCAACTGCATATTTGAAGGTTCCTGTGTTTCTTGTGCTGGTTCCAGAGCATCCTCCCTACATGATGGTCAAATCCCTTGTGATGCCATAATCCTGTAGGGTGCGATTGTCTTGTAGGCTATGTCCGGAGTATATTAGATTTTGGCTTCTTGCTGGGTATCACATGGTAAGCCTGTATTTCTTTCCTTAAATCTTGGATTCTCATCCCTTTCCGGAGCATCCAGCAAAGATGGCTGCCTTCCAGCATTTTGATGAAGATCACTATCGAATCTGTCTTGATAGCATGCATCTCTTTGTCTTTTGTCTGACGCGTGTGTGCGTATTCTGTGAGACCACCTAGGTGGGGCTCTACCCAATCTAGTGCTATGTCGATGCAGTTCATTGCTCATTACGGTCCTGCTCATAGATTGATACCTTGACTGGTTCTCTTTGACTAAGAAGGGGGTCCACAGGGCACAGTGTTGTAAGAGCATCCAGGCGTATATCCCCAACCTTCTTCTATTGTGCCTAGTCCATCAGAAAGTGGGTGATTGTTGTAGATCCATCAATCCGATAACATTCAGGGGTAGAACAGTGGCGGTTGTTCGGATCTGGCCAGTACTTGGGCCAATTTGTTGTTGGGTTGGCCATTTTTGAGAGGCCCTTTCTAGATCTATAAGAAAAGACATATTTCAGAAGAGGATAGGCAATCCATGTCCCCTATGGGCCATGGATTCCCGCTAGTTTCTCCTTGAGTTTTAGATCTCCTTGGATTTGAGGGTTTCCATTGAGATCTTACCTTATCAGGGATCCTGCAGCTACCAAGCTTCCTGATTGAGAGAAATTTGTCCATGCCGGAGCTCGTGTAGTCACATGGTGCTTCAAATCTAGGGTATTATGTTGGATCCCCCTGTAAATAAACAGATCCAACGTCTTGGGCTCGCTCCCCTCATAGTCCTGGCCCTTAATGACTTCATCAGTCTACGCTACGTCTACAAATATGGGATCATCCTCAGAGGTCCATAGGATGAAAGTGGCACTCGATCTAGACCCGTGCTTGACCCTCAACAAGGGCGTGGTGCTGTTACACAAGATACATCAGTGGGGAGGGGCATAACACACTCCAGATCCGATGGTGAGTCATGTCCCAAGAGAGGAGATGGGCGTCCAGGGCCCAACTTGTAGTTTTAGTGTCAAGGCACTACGACCAATTACTGCAGTGGTTGTGCTTGCTATTTCCATTGCCTCCTGTTGAGAGCTAGGGTTTTAGACCTCCTCAAGAATTCTCTCTAATCTGGAGAGTTGTTCTGAAATCATTAATTTAATTTATGTGGTAAAATGGATGGTACTATTATTTATATGTTATATATTTTAGTGTCATATTTACATTATGATTTTCTTTTATTTATTTTTTTCATAATTTTACTAATAAAAAAAATTGAATATA
>APFE030046596.1:0-14508 GCA_000404065.3 Pinus taeda | reverse complement strand
CTTCTCGAGGACTTCAATGCCCGCACCAGAGACCTACATATACCCCTCCATGACAGAGTCGAGGATACACTTTTCCTCCAAGAGCTACAGCGGAAGTCTGTGAGTTTTCATAGGAGTTTGCAACATAAAAATGGACCCCTCACAAGTAATGGGAGATACCCCTTACATTTGGGTGATTCCCGTGGCTTATTGATATTGAACGGGCTCACACACTTTTACTTGCTTCCTTCAAAGTGCCAACCAATTTCTTCCCCCACATACTCAACACCCCTCAGTTTCTCGCCTACCCATGGCAGACCATACCCTCCTCACCTTCTCCCTGTCTACTTCTCCTCCCCTTTTCCACACCCCCCAGCTCACTCCAACACCCACATGCACCACCTTCTCTTTAGATAGAGTATGCCACATCTTACATCACCCACCATAAAGAGTTACTCCCCCCCATTTCCCACTTCAAGTCACTAGACACAACCACAACCAAATACAAAATATTTTCCTTGATCCTCATGGAAGCAACCCTTGATTCCTACTCCCACTCTACTCATCATCACACCCATAAACTTACCACTAGCTTCTACCCCATGAACTTTTGGTTTGATGATGAATTCAAGTCCCTCCACAAAAAACTACATTTCACCCTCACACATGACCCATCTTTCTCCCTTCACCTCCACAAAACATACCATAAACTCTTCCATAGAAAAAAGCAAGCATTTCTCTCCCAAATGGGACGAACTTTATGATGCCCTCCGCCACTCCCCAAAAGCCTTTTGGCATGCCCTTTTTCCTCAATCCCATACCATTCCACCTAACCTTGACCCTCAAACCATGTTCTCCCACACCACCTCTCTCTACGATATTCTTAGACATCCTCCCACGCACATCTCCTCCCCCTCCCCTCTGTTGGCGACCTACTTGTTGAAATTTGGTAGCTCAGGGAGCAATTCCCTCCTTGGGGAAGCCCTTCTCACCCTAAGGAGACCCTTTTAGCCCTTAGAAGAATTTAATTCGCACATGGGGAAATTATTATTTTAATGTGGAACCATGATTACTCAAAAAGTACAAGTCAGCCTGGAAGAGAAAATTCGTCGACCTAGAAGTGTTATTCATGTGTGGACGTCGATGTCAATTCTCGAAGATTTTCTATCTTGGTTTCTATTTGGTGCATGAAAATTGATTGTGAATGCTCGAGTCTTCTACAAGCTAATAGATCAAACCAATGAATGGATTTTCTAACATTTGAGGGAAGACATTTTGGGGTAACTCCTCTCCTTCCTCCTTTCTTAGTTTGATAATTATTTTATGCCTTGCATTGTCTATCCATTTTAGGACCCTAGCAAGGGTATCAAGTATGTTTATCAAGTTATCGGTTGATCTTCTTGGTAAAGGTTGCTCCCTCAAGGACCCCTTTTATAGGACCTTGTTGAAGGTTGCCCCCTTGAGGACCCCTTCTGTACTAACCATCTGTCGTAACAGTGGTAGAGCCTTGTAATGTAGATGTCCCATCCTCTGCCAAATCTCACTCTAGTTGTCACTGTTATGTACTAGGGCTTTCACTAGTTGTCCTCTCAATAGAGACAGGTTATTCTCCATGTTTCCTATAACTCACCTCATGCTAGGATCAACCTGTTTCGTCCCGACAACTACCTCACTTCTCGTGATGTTGGCCCCAAGTCATCTATTCTCCATGGCTAACATTGAGAGTAAAGTTTTTTCCAACCCAAGTATATACATTACTTCCTCCACCTCCATGAGACTCTCTAAGTCTATCTAGAACTGTATTCTGCCAATGCCCTCCACTGCATGCCTCGTGTTGTCACCAAGATCCACATGTAGATCTCTATGCTCCTTGGCCATAGTGGTGAAGATATCATGAGATCCCATCATGTCACGAGATGATCCATTGTCCACAAACCACACCCCTCTTGTAATGTGCCAGAAAGACATGATACTAGACCAAATTCCTTTTCATTTTTTTCTGCCAACTCATCTCTCAATGTAGATGCAGTTGTTGCCTTTATTCTTGTTTGAACATTTTTTGGTATAACGACTGAACTTATGACATGCAAAGCACTTGAATTTACTCATGTCTTTCTTCCCTTATGAAGGTGCTCCTCCACTCTAGTTCTACTTGGTTTTACCCTTTCCCTTCTTTGCTTGCCCAACAAGAGCAAGGTTCTCCTCATCTCCACCTTTGTGTTGTCTACCAATTATGTATTCCTCCCAAATCTCCTTTCGGGTGAAATCATCCCACAATCTAGCCCAATCAAGAAGCTTATCATTGGGTAGGATACCTATCACAAATGTAGCCCATTCCTTGGTACAACCTTTCAAGCTACTTTTACGAGATCCACCTCATCCATCTCTTCCCCAACAGCTGAAAGTTCATCACGAACCTGTTGAATCCTTGTGAAGTATGACGCCACAGTGTTAAGTTTTTTCATCTTAATGTTAATTAGCTTTTCCCTTAGCACAATCTTTTTGTTCTAGTTGTCATTCTAGTACAACTTTGTCAAGGCCATTCACATTTTATAGGTTGAATCCTTCTTTGTGATGTGAGGGATTATGTGATCCTTCACACCATCCAAAATTATGCCCCTGACTTTTATATCTTTTATCTTATGTTCAGCTAATTAGGTAGCATCCTGAGGAACTTGAATCTCTTGGCTTGCAATCTCCCACAAATAGTTTGCCATTAAAACCATGGTGATCCACACCTTCCATGGACTGAAGTTTACATCCCCATCCAACCTATCTTCATACCTCAAACTTGATGATGCCATATTACCAAATTGATTTTATCCACAACCATTGTTGTAATAAAAATAAATAAATAAAATATTGTTGTCGTAAAACACTTCTGATATATGATCTCCCCCACAAATTTTCTATTGTTGTGATACCATGTTAGATTCTTTTATGCCAGACCTTATTTACTTCAACAATTTATTAAAAAAACTCATAACATATTTATCTCAAATATTTTTTAAATTGCTAACAAAATAAACACATTGGTATATTAACTCAGAAAATAAAATACAATTGAAGTAAAATGAGGAAATCAATCACACTACAACAACAAATTTGTGCCCAACAAAATCTTCCTTCATATTAAATTTCTAAAAAAAAATTCGGCCTAGACCCACAAAGAATACGCAGAAAAATACAACTAGTGAGAACCTAGAACTCAACTCCACTAAGAAAAATCGACCTCAAGGAAATCGGCACTACTGAAGAGACTATACCTCTAGAAAACTTAGCTTCCCTCACTAGCATTTCGACGCCTCTCTTTTCCCTCGTACAACCCTTACGCACTTGAGAAATTCGACCTCTGGATATTTTGGTCCTCCTCTTCAGTTGACTTAGCCTCTCTCCTTTCTAGCTTTAACTACCCTAAAATTTCTCCTAAAAATCCCTACTACAACTCTCCTCACTTCTCTTTAATCTAATTGAAACTCTCCCTCTTAAGAAAATTGCTTCCTCAACAATTGTGTGTCTTCACCTCTCCCTTAGGCTCATTTTATCTTTTCATTAAGCCAAATCCCTAACACTAACCTCCTAAGTGATCAATGGCTAAGATTAAATCCTATGCCTCCCTTGAAATCAACAGTAGATATTATATCTAAGTCACTTAAAATATTTTATTATTTATCCATATAACTTTGCCCTAATAATCCACAATAATTAATTAAATTAGTTATTGTAGTATTGTACTTTCCCTAAGTTAACCTTTGGAAAGAAATCATAAAATCACTTACTTCAAGCAAGCACCTAAAGAGAAAATCAAATATCTTCTACATGCTAAGACACCAAGCCAATGTAGAAGACCTTTTGAGGCTACAAAATCAATAAATCATTGCTCTTCAAAAGTGTACTATTGTTTTGTGGACTTCCAAAAAACTTGTGATTTTGTCCCTTAGGGTTGCATTATTCCAAAGGCTCAAAGACATTGGCATCTCAAAGACCTTACTATTTGTTGAAGAATGTAACTCGTGTTGGTCTTCATAATTGTATGAGTCAAGATGTATTATATTTATCAAAAGAAAGAAAAAGAAATTTTAATATTAAATAAATTGACTTATCAAAGCATGGGTTTCATGCTTGGGTCAATTGTTTTTAGGTCAAAGTCTCCATTGAAGACTTCTAGGGTTTATGTCAAGTGTCCTTGTCCATGTCACAATGTAAATAACCCTTCTTGGGAGTTATTTGTCAAAATAGAAAATTATTTTAATGTAAATTACGTCAATTAGGCCTCCTCCACCAAGTTGGCCTCAAAGGAAGAATTCGACCACCTAGAAGGACTATATATAAGCAACAACTCGACTCATTTGGGAGGAGACACACAACAAGTTCAAATTGCAGTCGTTGGAAGCAGTAAAAGGTACAAAATCCAAGGAAGAAGGAAAGGGATAACAAAGGAGAAGGAGACCATTATCTTGCTAAGGAAGTCGAAATTCTCTACCTCTTGTCTCACATGTCCGAAGGAACTGAAGTTGCAAGAGGGACGAAATTGCAGTCTTGAAGCTGGGCCGAAATTCTGATGCAGTACATCAAAAATATGTCTTTGATGCAGTATTGAAGCAATGTTGATGCAGTATTGTTGCAGTTGATCTTTGAAGGTTGGAAGAATAGTTTGAGGGTTGACTTGGTGGAGGAGGAAGGTCTATTGGTCTAGGGTCCTGGTCTATCTCATTCTAAATTACTGAAGGAAGAGTTATTGACTGGATTTTCCCTTATATAGGGGTTTTAGCCCTGGCTGTTCGCCTACATCTGGTATCCCTGATCTTCATGTTTGTTTTGATAATTGCTTTATGAAACAAAGATAAAAGAATAACATAATAAAGTTAATAAGAACATAAGAGTATCACAAGTAATTATCAACATAAGAAAATCTCTTTGCCTTTCTGATTTTCTAACATGGAATCAAAGCTAAGGTGAAGAAGAAGGAAAAAGGCAGCCTAAAGATCTATTGGAGAAAAGGAGATCGAAAGGTCATTAAGGAAAAGGATTATATAAAAGGAGAAGTCTACTATCTACAAGAACTATGTCAAATTGAATGAAGGGATGAAACAAATTAGAAGGAGCCTCCAATTACAGAGCCTGGAAAAAGAGGATAGATCTCATCCAAGAGAAGAACAAAGTTTTGGATCTAGTTCTAGGAAAAGTTAAGCAGCCTACATATGAAGCAGAGAAAGCAAAGTTCAGAGAAACTGAAATCTTGGCCATGAACTTAATAACGGATGGAGTAAAGGACAACCTCATTCCATATCTATCCAACATAGATTCTGCTCAAGTAATGTATGAGGCTCTATCCAAATTATTCATAATCAAGAACATTGGTCAAATTGCAAGACTCAAGAATGAATTAAGAACTATTAAGATATTGTGGCATCCTTCTTTATAAGGATATCTAGAATTAGAGATGAACTCCAAGCAATAGATGAAATTGTTCCAGAAAAGGAGCTCGTAATCACTGCTCTTCTAGGTCTACCGAAATCTTGGAGTGCTTTTGCATCAAGAATCAACAGTTGGAAGGATACTCCAACATTCGAACAAATGTGGAATGCATGCAATCAAGAAGAAGCTAGAATATCGTTAGTAAGCAACAAGGAGGATGAAGAAGAGAGCATCTCAAATGCCTATTTCGCTCATCACAAGAAGAAGGGAACCTTTAAAAAGTTCAAAGGGCCAAAGAAGAAAGTTGACCTATCCAAGATTGAATGTTACAACTGTCACAAGATGGGTTACTACAAAAGATAAGTATATTATTCGTTGTTTCATCTTTTCATGTTTGGTTTCCTCCTAACATCAAAACTTGTTTGTATTATATGCTAATAACCTTTTATGTTCTCCTTGGTAGAAAAGACTGCAAAATACACATAGGTTATGGAGGAGACCTCAAAACTTGAAGCATGGAAGAAGTTATGCTGCAAAGGAAGCCCTTCAAGAATTGATGTCCTACAAGGTTTGTTAAGGAAGAACTCGAGGTATGTCTTAAACTATAAGCTTTGTTATAAAGTTCTCTTCATGCAAAAGGTACGATCATTCACATTACTGACATTGTTATGTCTAGGGTTTTGAATCATAAAGATTCTTGTTAGGGTGATTAATCATTAGATTGAATCTACCCTCATTATATTATTATTCTTGTGGAACCCTAAAAGGGTTCATTGTAAAACCCTAACCTAAGGGTGTGTCAATATTGATTATGAAACCCTAATCTACTTAGGTTTGTTGATGAAATCTAGAATTCATATTGTTTTGATGTTTTGGTATTGTTATGATAGAAACCCTGCCCTTTAGGGTTTGTTGTTAATGTTTATGCTATGTATTGAAACCCTAGATCTTTAAGGTTTGGGAATTTAGGGTTTATGAACTAATCATGTATAATATCAATAGCAAGGCCCTATGAATGAATCCCTAGGTATTTGTTAGTTTGTTTGATCGAAACTATAGCCTAATCAAAATTGTTATATGTCTAACTCCGATGTATTGATATTGGTGTGTATTGCTAGTGCATGAAATCCTAGATATGTATTTGCAACTATGATGACCTAATTATTGATGCTCATAGATTGTGAATTATAGGGTTTGTAGCAAAGCCCTAGTAATTGACATTCTAGGATATGATAATATTATTTTCCTATATGATTTAGTTTTGATGATAAAATCTAGGGTTTGCAAACAAACCCTAGTAGTGTCTAACATTGTTGAAACCTTAGATGCATGGTAAGATTGTTATTAACTGCTAATATATAAAGCTGTGTCTCAAAGTTGGAATATAGGGTTTGCAGTAAATCATAGTAGAGTTTGACATATCTCTGAAAGTAATATTGAGGTCTTAGATAGAATGAGAATGATTTCTTGATTGAGATGTTTTATATTGTAGTCATAGGGTCTATGACAATAACCCTAGCAAGAAGTATGTGTTTCTTGTTGATCATGAACCTAACTAGGTGTTTGATGTCTAAAATCTAATTGCTTCCATTATAATGACATGATTTTGATATAGTTAACTTCATGGTTTTGTATTTGGTTATACTTGTTTAAGTTGTGCAGGTACATAATCTTCAAGATGTTGATATTGGTAAAGGAAGTTATGATGATAACCCTGATATTGTAAGAAAGAATGAAGCCATGATAGGTTCTTTGAGGTTGTAGAAGAAGTGGTTGATCTTCCCAAGTTAAGAGGGAGCATGGTTAGAAGAAAAGAATACATCTCCCAATTAAGAGGGAGGGCATCTTATGATGGTCATGATGGATACCTTGAAAAACAAATCAGAAAAATAAGTGAAAGTACTACAATGAATTGAGGATGTCTTGATGTTGCTGAAGAAATGAAAGAAGCAAAGCTTCTGACTGGTTGCATATGAATAACTTGATATAAGTGGCATCAGGATGATTGAGAACCCCGAAGGTTAGTGTTTACTTGCATATGTATATTTGAAAGTTTATTGTTGATTAGGGTTTGTGTTTGAATAGGTAAATCTCTCCATGAAAAAGGATAAACACTTGGGAAGCATGCTTGGACAAATGGATATATCTAGTTTATTAGGAAGAGATGAAGCATCTAATGGCAGATGCTTGGGAGGACATTTGGTCGGCATATGTGTGTTTGATGTCTACATCCCGAAGAGGGAAGGTGGTGTTGGTCTTGGAGCTATGACCTTGGATATGCACCTAGATCCCTCGGTTGATGGTTAGTTAGTAAGCCTGAAGGTACCTAGACTCGCTGAAAGCTTTAGTCCATCTTAGCTCCACCCGGATAGATTACCTTGGTCAGGGATCTAGTCTGTAGCACTGAGTGTGCTAGAACTCTTCGTAGTTCATTTTGGAGATCTTCAATGTACCTCTATAGATATAGGTAATTATGAATACCTCCCTAGTTAAGAGGGAGTGTTGAAGAATGTAACTAGTGTCAGTGTTCATAATTGTATTTGAGACATGATGTATTATATTTATCAAAAGAAAGAAAGAGAAAATTTATTATTAAATAAATTGACTTATTAAAGCATGGGTTTCATGCTTGGGTCAGTTGTTTTTAGGCCAAAGTCTCCATTGAGGACTTCTAGGGTTATATGAAGTGTCATTACCCATGTCACGATGTAAAGAACCCTTCTTGGGAATTATTTGTCAAGAAAGAAAATTATTTTAATGTAAATTTGGTCAATTAGGTCTCCTGCACCAAGTCGGCCTCAAAGTAAGAATATGATCACCTAGAAGGAATATATATAAGCAGCAACTCGACTCATTTGGGAGGAGACACGACAAGTTCGAATTGCAGTAGTTGGAAGCAGTAAAAGGAACAAATTCCAAGGAAGAAGAAGGAAAGGGCTAGCGAAGGAGAAGGAGGTCACTATCTTGCTAAGGAAGTCAAAATTCTCTCTCTCTTGTCTCACACGTGCGAAGGAACTGAAGCTGCAGGAGGGCCGAAATTGCAGCCTTGAAGCTGGGTCGAAATTCTGATGCAATAGGTCGAAAATTTGTCTTTGAGGCGCAGTATTGTTGCAGACATTCTTTGAAGGTTGGAAGAACAATTTGAGCGCTGACTTGGTGGAGGAGGAAGGTCTATTGGTCTAGGGTCTTGGTCTATCTCATTTTGAATTACTGAAGGAAGAGTTCTTGACTAGGTTTTTCCCTATATAAGGGTTTTAGCCCTGGTTGTCCGCCTACATCTAGTGTCCCTGATCTTCATGTTTTGTTTTGATAATTGCTCGATGAAACAAAGATAAAAGAAGAACATAAGAAAGTTAATAAGAATATGAGAGTATCACAAGTAATTATCAACATAAGAAAATATTTCTGCCTTTTTTATTTTCTAACACTATTGGCCATCATGTGCTATAAGAGTCAATCCTTGGTTTCCTACTCAAAAGCACACAGGACATCAGATTTTGTATCCAGAGTACCATTGGGGTCAAACAATGTTGCGGCTTGCCCCTTGTCCCCCATATTGTTTGGGATATATATTGATGAGCTAAAGTCCTTGCATGAACACATCTAGGATGGAGATGGATGCCTTCTCCACCGAGTCCTAATTTTTATCCTACTATTTGTGGATGATGCGATCCTTCTAGCCTCGTCCCTCAAAGGTTTGCAAAGACAATTGGATGTTGTGGCCCTCTTTTGCGACCTTCGTTAGTTGACATTCATCCTAGGTAAAACCAAAGTCATGATCCTCAATGGGTCGAAGAAGATCCTCTAAGATCACCATTTAAGACCAAGATTTTCCCAAGTGAGTGTAATACTCTAGTGTGTCGGGTTCAAATAAGTGCAGAAGGGCAACGTTGGAGCTCTAGATCAACCAAGGAGATCTAAAACCGATCTAGGGCCTTATCTACTAGATCAGATCTAAGGCATGTTGTATCTGTAATTTTTTTAGTAGAGCCATTATCTCGAGACAGAAGCCCAAGTAAGTTCAAATTTAATCAACAATTGTTAATTGAGCAGAATTTGTTTTTGTCCCTTGTGATTGAGATTGGTTGTATAATTTTGCTTCCACTAATTGTGTTAAGAACTTAGAGGTGCTTTCATTCAGTAGATTTGCAATCTATTAGGTTAATGAATTGTCGAGTGTTACGTTCAAAGAAAAATTAACATAACAACAAAGCCCAAAACTCTAAAAATCAATCAGTGAATCACACAAGAAACGGGGTTCGTACAAGGATCGTCGAGGCAAAGTTCGGTCATGATCGTACAAGGTGCAATATTTGTTTTTACATGCCAAAGGAAATCTATCATTGGGCCAAAAGCAAATATGTATAATGGTACAGACGAGCATGGCCCGAGTTCAAAGTTTTAAATAATAATAAATAAATAAAAGGGGCAAGGATTGTGATGGCTATGGTCGACAACCATGACAAGGTTGTTAGACCCTGTCAAGAAGCATGTGCACAAAGTGAAGGTAGGACAAACTGTCCGACAAACAAGCAGATGGATTGTGGCGGGTAGGTCAACTGACAGGGGAGACAACATACAAGTTACGGATAAGGACGCGACGATTCATGAGCCAACAATTGCAAGCACAATTGGCATAGGAGGTAGCAACCAAGAGCCACAAATAGAAAGAGCACGATACAGAGGTGACGTGAACGAGGCCGACACCAAGGAACAGCACCAATAGCTAGCAGAGGTAGCAATCGTAGCTTGGGCCACAGTTCCCGTGACATAACAAGTCATGGTAGAGGAACACGAGCAAATTGGGTTGTAGGGCAAAGACAAGGCCCAACAAGCCATCAAAATCAACTAACAATTCGTGAAAGGTAATCTATGGGGGTTCGTGGGTTGCAGTGCAAACAGGAAACAAGGCAAGAGAGACACTGCAAGTGAAGGATGATGCCCATGGGGAAAACAAATGAGCGTTGGCTTAGGCAGCGGAGGCAGCGGAGGCAGCGGGCAGACAAAGCCGAACTGCAGCGAACAGAACACGTGATAGATTATCGGGGTTAACAAACACGTGCAAGTGGAGCAGCCGCAGCCACAATGGTGTTGAGTGATCATTTGTGCTAAAGAAGTTGAGTGATGGTCGATGATAGTAGTAAACCTGAAGCAAGAGTCCAACCAGCAGAGCCACAAGAACTCATGGGCAATAGGCCCGAAGTGTGATCAAAACCCAAAAGAGACAGCGATATCAGAGTGATTGGCAGAGGTCAACCCTCAAAGGGAGACAAGGAGACCGTACCAATTAGGGTGTGACAGTTAAAACCTTCTAGTTGATTTCTTGATTTTGATATGGCAACAATTGGTCTGAGGTTTGAGGACAAGTTGGAGGGTCCCTATAACTTTAGCGCATGGAAAGAGAGAATAGTACTAGTTCTCATGGAGAACGGCCTATGAGAGTTTGCAGAAACTCAGGTTACAGAGCCTGTTGAAGCTTGTGCTGGCTTCGGATGGTATTTTGCATAAGCTTGGTGTCTTAGCATGTGAAAGATGATTTATTTACTCTTTAGGTGCTTGCTTGGTGGTGTAAGTAATTTATGTCTTCTTTCCTAAGTCTCACTTAGGAAAAGTAAAATAATTAAAGTCAATTGATTATTGTGGACTATTAAGTCATTTTCTAAGGATAAATAATTTAGTTATTTAAGTGACTTAAAAAAAAATCTCAACCATTGATCTCCAAAATCTTCTAGAAGGGAGATTAGGGTTAGGGATTTGGGCTAAATGAGGATTATAAAAGAATCCTAGCAAAGAGGTGAAGACACATAAGAACTCAAGAGAGCGAGTCACGACAAGAGAGAGTGATTTTCTTTGGTGTGAGTGGCTCAATAGACTAAAGTGCAGAGGAGGAGAAGTACAGTAGAATTTGAGGGCAAATCCAAGAGGCCAAGTTGTGGAGATTGCAGGACCAAGTCGTTGAAGTGAGGCGCAATTGTTGGGTAGGCCGAATTACCAAGGCCTAATTGTTGGGCACAGAGGTCAATTTTATGGTGATCAATGGGGTTGATTTCCTCCATCTCGATTTCCAGGAGGGTAAATTCCTTGGGTTGAATTCATCCTACGGTGGTCGAGTTACATGTTCCAATTACAGTATTTTTCCTTGTATCTTCGTGGGTCGAAAACTCAAATTTTCCAAATTAGTAGATTACGGAGAATTGTTGTGGGTGAATTATTTTTTGCAATGTGTGATTGATCTCTCTGATTTAAATTCCATTGTATATCTATTTCTAGATGTTAAAAAAATCAGCGATTTTATTTTTTGGTAATTCAGAATTTATTTTGCTAAATAAATAAATTGTTGGGAGTAAAATTAATTGTCGTGGGAAAATAAAGCAGGGCTAGCATTTGGAAACTTAACAGAGCCAACAGATCTGCAAGAACTCAAGGAAAGCAGGCCAGAAGTGTGATCAAGGCCCAAAAGAGACAGCAATATCAGAGTGATTGGCAAAGGTCAGCCCTTAAAGGGAGAGAGGGAGATCGTACCAATCAGGATATGACAGCTAGAAACATTATAGTTGATTTTTCAATTTCGAGATGGCCACAACCGGTCTAAGGTTTGAGGATCAGTTGGAGGGCACCTATAAATTCAATCCATGGAACGAGAGAATAGCATTAGTTTTCAAGTAGAATAGTGTATGGGAGTTTGCAAAAACTTAGGCTACACCTCCTACAAATGCTACATCTCTGGCTGCCCAAATGCTACATCTCTGGCTGCCCAGAATTTGAAAGATGTGAAAGCTAGATATATAATCATGGATGCGATGAAGGACCATGTCATCTTTCACATATCAGGAAAGACGAGTGCCCATGAGATGTGGACCACTCTGACAAGTTTAGATCATAGTGATAACCATGTTGGCATTATGAATAATGTGTTGCCCTTGATGGCAACCTACTTGATAAAGATGTCAAGATGATGATTATGCAGATGCTACAGATGAGATGGACAAATGACTATCAGTTCAGAGACAGAAAGATGATAAAGGTGAAGTTTAGGAAAGTATACGCGGGTCCTATGAAGAAAAGTTGCATGCATACACAAGTATGGTAAAGAAAAGTCACACACAGTTTCTACACCATGGTATTGGCCAAGAGTAAAGAGTGCAATAACGGATATTTGATCCCATCAAAGAATACCATCAGCATTACTAAGGGATTGGCCTAAGGTATTGGCTAAGGCCTAAGCTATAGAAGGAGATGGAGATCAAAGTGTTAGATTGTGCATATGATGGATTATTTATGAATGACTTGATCTGAAATAGGAGTGCACTCGAGAGCATGGAGATGGATCAGATCTAATAGATCTAAAATGACCACATTTTGAATAATTTTTTTGTAGTTTGATAGATCTGTGATGATGATATTATGATGTGTGTCTGTAACAGTTTGCATGTCGAGATTTGGATTTGACAGATGTTGTGTTGCAGCAAAGGTATGTCTCAGTGATTACAGATCTGTACGTGGGTTTGACATTAAAAATTCACGTACATATGCGGATCTACTTCTGGGTAGTCGCATATATAATCTGTAGGATGGACATATATGTACGCAGGTGTGGTGAATGAGAAGCATGTACATACGCAGAAGTGCTTCATAAGAGTCGCGTACATCTGATAGGTTTTTGTAGTATGAGTTGTTATTGATGTTTGATTGGTTCTGTTATGTTTGTTGTTGTCTGTCAATGATGTCTCTCTCATGATAATCTATGTTTGACAGTTATGGTTGGGTTGAATTGTCTATGAAATGATATGTTGACTAGAGATGATGCCACTGTGTCATGATTCGTATCTAGTTCAGTGATTTGTGATGGGTTCAGTATATGATTCAGTGATTGACTCAATGTGACAATGATTTAGACTCGGTTGTTCAATATTTTAAGATCTATACACAATTCCTCTTAAGGAGAAGCACGTACATATGCAGGTATGACTCAAAACAGTAGTGTATATATGTTGACATATGGTTGATCAGGGTTTGCAGTGGCAGCAATTGGTTTCTGTGATGGGTAACAATGTTTGACCTATTGATGAGTAGTTGTGCATTGATATGATCTATCCTGGTTTAGTTTGATCTAGTTGTGTTGATTGATTAAGATTTAGTAATTGCTTTGATGATTCAATTGGTGCAGTGATTGAGTGATTTGATAAAGTGATTGGTTTCAGAATTGTTAATTGATATTGGGATAAATGATGGTAGTGGGTCCAGTGTAAAAATATGATGAAAAGTAGCCTACAAGTTTGATGTTTTGGATCAGGTGGATCCAGTATGAAATATTATGAAACGTGGTCCACAGAGGTGCTGAGGGTTGGAGCTTTCAGTAAGGAATTTGTAGCTTCCTGCCAGTGATAGCTGGTAAATCTGACCAGGGGGTTGAAGCTCCCTTCCGACGGGTACCAATAAATGAGATCAAGGGGTTGCAACTCCCTTCCAATAGGTGTTGGAGAACGAGTGAAGGTTTTAGCCTTCTGCAGGTGGGTGTCTGTGTACTGGTATGAGTCTGCGCGAGTAAAAGATTGTAAGATGTTTTCCTTTATAATAAAAGATAAAGACTGAGACGACGACAGCGGTAGTTTTCTCCCACATTGGGTTTCCACCTAAAAACCTAGTGTCCTCATGTGTGGATGTGTTTCTTATGTGTGATGGTTTATTTTGTTCTTACTGCTCATGGTTAATATTCAATTAAAATTAGAGGCTAATGAAGTAATGACATACTGGTTAAAGTAGAACAGATGATGAAATATATGAAAAGTTAGCTAACTGGATATACGTTTTTTTCCTTCATCATAATCGCATACATATGCTAGTTTACTTGATGATAGTAGCGTATAGAAATTTGAATAAGAAATTGAAAGGTTTAAGCGAGTTTTAAAATACTAATTTACCCCCCCCCCCCATCTCAATATCTTTCCCAACAAACTAGAACAGAAAAATGGTGTTGAGGGAAAAGCAAAGGAACACCAAGATGACTAAACCAAACACAGTGAAATCATATCTCACTAGGATCCAACAAGTTTGAGATGAGCTTGGTGCTGTTGGAGTAGCCATGTTAGATGAGGAGTTTGTAGTGATAGC
>APFE030046584.1:28674-55405 GCA_000404065.3 Pinus taeda | reverse complement strand
TTTTAGCACTAGAAATGATATTAAACATCTTATATATTAGTTCTTTTATTATATTTATGTGTCAATGTATTTATTTATGTTGTAGATGGTTTAGATATTAAAAAATTGAAGAAAAAAAATGAAAAAAATGATTATTTTTGTACCAAACGATTTTTTCCCGATTATTTCCGATTATTTCCTGATAATATGATTTTTTCCAATTTTTTCTTCGTGCCGATATTATCCCGATAACGATTAATGCAACATTGGACTTAACTAAGTTAAGTGGACTGTAAGTTGAACTATAATTATTACTGCAATGGAATTTAACCAAATTAAGAAAATTAATGTGTTGGGTATTAACCAAGTTAAGAAAATTTGTAGGTTGAACTACAATTATTGATGATGGGCTACTCTCTAGATCTTTCTTTTTGGATATCATTCCTATCCTCTTCTTTTTGGAGATCGTTCCTATCCTCCCCAATTATCCAGTTATAATATATTGGATTTGATATATATGGTAATAATGTTCTGTAAGTTATAAAAATACTAATGTACAAATTGGTCATATACCAGGACTCCTTTAAATACAACATCAATAATTTTCTCATCTTAAATTACTCAACAACTTTCATAAATTTTGGTGGGCAATAACTCTTGATAGATATGCTTCTTTACATGAATGTAAATAATATCTCAAATAACTCTCACGCTATTCTAGTCATTTACTCGTGATGGCTGTTCTAGTTTAACATTCTCAAAATCATTACATTTTTTTAATTATTTAATTACTTTTCCATATAAATAATGGAATTCATCATTATATATTCTTTCGTTATTAATACTTGTTCTTAGATATCTTATATACTAAGGTATAACATTGTGTCATACCATATACTTTTAGCTATATAAGCACTTATATATAAATAGTCATTAATATAATTACAAATTAATTAATGTTTCGAATTGGTATCCCTATCATACATGCATGTAATATAATAATTATCCTATTCTAGTCGTCTGGTGTATAAAACAATATTGATCTATGCTTATTATTAATATTAGGGTTTTTGGTACTTCCATCATTAAAATCATAAAACATTAAAAAGTTAAGTCTCTTTATCTTTTTACTAATGACAATCCAATTTATGTTATGATAATGATACCAACCACCTCTACCATTTATATGACATAATGTAGTCTAAGCCTACCATGTTGAGTAGATTGATTGTATTCTTTTGATTAAATCTTATAGGAATGTTTGATATTGATAGATGAATAATATAATCAAGAACCTATAAATGCATAAATTGTTGCTTTGGAAGTATACTACTGAGCTCCAAAGAAAGAACACGAAATTCATTTGGATTGAAAAATGTGAAGAGGCATTCCAAAGGTTAAAGGTGTTATTAATGACGACACCAATTTTGAAATTTTGAAGGTGCCGGATACGAAACAAGAATTTTTGGTTTGCACTGATGTCTCCAAGGAAGGGTTGGGTTGTGTGTTGATGCAAGAAGGAAGAATAATAGCTTATGCATCAAGGAAACTTAGAACCCACGAAGAAAACTACACAATCCATGATCTAGAAATGGCAGCAATTGTTTATGCACTAAAGATTTGGAGACACTACCTTCTAGGAAGGAAGTTTGATCTTAGGACTGACCATTGTGGACTACAACACATATTCACTCAAGATCACTTAAATGCAAGACAAAGACGATGGTCTGAGCCAATTAGTGAATATGATTTTGATATCACTTACATCAAAGGAACTGTAAATAGGCTAGCTGATGCTTTAAGTAGGAGGCCGCGGATATTTTCAGTGATTCCCTTAAAGACAAATTTGAGGGAGAATTTGTTTGAATTACAATTTAAAGACACCTGGTGTTAGGAGGTTAGCAAAAGTTTCAAGGAGGATGAAATGAGGGTCCCAAAATATGAAGAATACTCCATTGATAATGATGGGCTACTATGATTTCGGGGAAAGATATATGTACCACCAAATGAAGATATATGTAAGTTAATCTTGAATCGCGCAGTATACATGGCACAACCCGGTGTCAAGAAGATGAGTGTGGACCTGAAATCACTCTTCTTTGGAAAGGGATGAAGAAGGACATCGTAAACTTGGTAGCAAGATTCTTAGAGTGTCAACGAGTAAAAGTTGAACACAAACATCCAGCAGTGGGACTGCCAATGACTTCTAGAAGACATGATTCCATATTTGTAGTGGTGGACACGTTGACCAAGAGCGCCCATTTCATACCAGTTAAGACTACATATAAGGCACCAGAAATAGCTAGAGTTTTTATTGATGAGATGATGAGATTGCATGGAGTGCCTAGGAAGATCATATCTAATAAGGGAGCAACGTTTACAGGGAGGTTTTGGACTAGTTTCGAGGAAGCCTTGGGAACCCAGTTGAACTTCAGCACTGCTTATCACCTTAAGACAGATGGGTAGACAGAAAGGACTAATCAAATCCTCAAAGATGTGCTTTGGATGTGTGTGATGGACCAACAAAAGGGATGGGAGGAGTTTTCACCCCTCGTGGAATTTGCTTACAATAATAGTTATCAGAGTTCCATCAAGTCGGCGCCATTGAGTTCTTATACTGAAGACCTTGCAGAACACCTCTCAGTTGGGACCGACTAGAGGACTAAGTATTAATAAGACAAGAAGTGGTGCAAGAGATGGAAGAAAAAATGACTAGGATTAAGGGAAGCCTAAAAGAAGCATAAGATCGACAAAGGAGCTATGCTGATGCTCATCAAATAGACCGAAGTTATGAAGTGGGAGATAGAGTGTCCTTATGAGTAGGGCCCCAAAAAAAAGCTCTATAAGATTTGGAAAGGGAAAAAAATTGTCTCCACAGTTTGTGGGACCTTTTGAAATCTTAGAAAAAAAAGGGTTGTGGCATATAGGCTTGCCTTACCTCCATATTTAGCACATATGCATGATGTGTTTCATATTTTTGTTTTACATCATTATATTTCAGATCCTTCGCATGTTATTGACTTTGGTCATTTGCAAGTTTCGAACTAGGGTATAGTAATGGCCAACCTAGTTCACATACTGGACCAACGAACTTTGCAACTTAGACGACGGATAGTGGACTAGGTTAAGGTCCAGTGGGACAATTATAGTCCCAATTTAGCTACTTGGGAGGATGTCGAGGAGATGCATCACTATTTTCCTTATCTATTCCAAGGGCTTCAAGACGAAGTCTATTATTAAGAGAGGGTGTATGTAGTGCCCCACACTAGTTGACTGATAGTGATATGACATTAACATTTATTTAGCGCTAAGGCCCACACTTTGTTTTTTGAGGACTTCAGGTTGAGGATCCGGGCACATGACTCTATTATTAGTGGTTGTGATGTTTATGTATGTTCTACATTGATATTATGATGAAAATAGCATTAATGGTTATGCATGTTCTATATTGATATTATGATGATCGTAACATTAATGGTTATGCATATTCTCTATTGATATTATGATGATCGTGTCATTAATGGTTATGCATATTCTCTATTGATATTATGATGATTGTAGTATAAATAGCTATGTTTGGTCTCTATTGAATTTATGATGATGATAATAGTAAAGGATACGTATACTCTCTATTGATATCATGATGATGATAGCTTTGATGGATATATATGTTTTCTATTGATGTTATGATGATGATAGCCATGAGGGATGTGTCCCCCATGTCACCTACTTGCATAGTTCTAGTTCACAATAAACAATGATGCAAATGACTAAGTGATATTGATGATGCTATTATGACAATGACTAACACTGAGAAACATTGATATTGATGATTATTGAGTATGGAAGGAAACCACTAGAGGCACTCGCATATGACCAGTTGACGACACCTGGTTTGATGAGAATTTATATTTTGTTGTTGAAATTCTAAGTCAATTTTGAAAACCTTCTATATATGTTTATCTATATTCTGATGATATGTTAGTGGTTGCAGGCACAAATTAGTTGCTTGACCGAATGACTCACATATGGGTGATGGGGTTGTACAAATTGGATGGAACTACATGGGAGGGGTGGGACAGTGTCCCTAATCTCACACACTAGCACTCCCGTCGTGACTTGGGTTGGAAAGGTTGAAACACCTTCGCCTTGAAGATCATGATGTCATAAAGGCAGGTCCCAAATTTGGGTCGCTCATGAGGATTTTACCGGGGGGTGCGAATCAAGGCAGATTCCTTGATCCCTGACACCATTAGTCTCACTATGGCTAGCAACATAAGAGATGATAGTTGTCTATGTCGTTGCACCTATACTTTCCCCTCATAGCCACTGAATGCTTGAAGGGCAAGTGACGTGGCACCCTTGGAACTTTAAGGGAATTTCTTGAAGGGCATGACCAACTTAGCACCCTTGGCATCACAAATAAACAATTAGGCATGGCACCCTTGGAACTTCAAGGGAAATTCTTGAAGAGCACAACCAAACTTGGTACTCTTGGAATCAATAAAAATAAATAAATAAATAGAATTAAGATATGAAAACTTATAAATTCACATCAAATGGTAAATGATGAGTAGAACCGAGGCAATTAAATCAAGAATAAAACTTGGGTTAAGGGAATCATAGGAAGAAATTAAATGTTTTACCTTGAAAACTCTAACCTTCCCATGTTGGAAAATTTTAGGTAGATAATGTAATTTAATCAAGTAAAAAGGGGAAAGAGTGACATAAATGTAAGGATAATTATTAATTTTAAAATAGTTAAACCTAATTAACAGAAGAAGATGGTGAATTAAAATAAGATTAATAAATTAATTTTTAGAGAAATTTAAAGAACCTCCATGTGGCAACAACCAACAAAAGAATATCCATTTAAGAGATAACTTGACTTAAATTAGGGAGTAGATAGGGGATCAAATCTTGACTTATCAATTGACTTTAGTAATGAACACAAATTAAGGAGTAAAAAAGGGGATCAAGAGACAACTAGGAGAAGAAATAGGAATCTTGTTGAGGTGAGGAAAATATTAAATTAAAATTAAAATTTAAGCAAATAATTATAGAGACCCTTGATGAGAGAGTGACACATGGGTGGGTGAATAATCAAACTATATAATTATAAAAAAAATAATTAATTATGCATAACATGCCAAGTGTCACCTATGAGGACTCCTATAAAAGAAGGGGCAAGCCATGGGAGAAGGGACTTTTTTTGGAACCTTATTGTTGGATGGATGAGACTATGTCAGAGTAGCGACTACGAACTATAGTGAGTTTGGTGAGGTAGAGGACTTTAGAGAGGGGACTCTTGAACCAAGGAGTGCCCTCCTCTACCAATGATTACATTTCTTCATTGAACAACCCCATTGGAGCTCGGGGGTCCATGGGGAAGAAGAGTACCCAAAGAGTAGGCTGGGAGGTCAACCAGTGGGTCATTACATTCGGATCAAGTACATCATTATTCACGCTCGGAGGTGACCGACAACAAAAGAAGACAAGTAATGGCAAATCAAGTGGAATCTCGTCTTCTGGTGAATGGTACTTATGCGTTACAATATTCTTTTGTATGATTTCTTTATTGCTTTAGTTAAATATATGTAAATTTTATGATATGTTCAGTGAAATAAAATTCAAAGATGTGTTAGAGAGTGCTTAATAAATTTGAATTCTCAATGTTTTTCTCTTCTAGTTTTATTTTATTTTGATAATAAAAAAATATAGTATAGGATAGACTGGTCCCTACACTTGGTATCAGAGCTATGTTGAACCCTTGAGACTTATGGGCCCATGCATGCATGACTATTTAGTTAAATATCTACTACATTCTACCCTAAAATTATAAAAGTAAAATGCAGATAATTATAAACAGAAGTCCAACTAATATGTTTTAGTTAAACACAAGTCTGGAAAAAACGAAAACAACCGATGCATGCCAAAACATACTTCATATATTTGATTCGAGTATAAAAACAAGTCTGGTACAATATGAATGTTTGGTACAACTGAATCTTTCTGACTGCATCCTTAAATTGAGTAACACATAATAGAAGATACTTTGCTTGTGCAAGCTTTACATCTGCCCAATCTGGATCCCAGTAAATATGTGTGTTTGCAAGAACAATCACGTGGTGCGAGGGCTCTAGAAGTTTGAATGTTGTTAACAGTCTAACACAATCCCGCTTCAATCTCACCCCAGGGTCATTTGGATCTTCCTTGTCTTCTGGTAAATCAGTTTGTGGGGATCCTGGTAGTCTACCATCGCTGTTATTGGTACCTAAATTTTCTTCATCTTTCACCTTGTCTGAAATTTTCTGAATCTTCATTAGAAGGTACAAGGTCATTTTTAATCACTGGTCTCTTCTAAAATTAGCTCTGCTCACTCACACTTATAAAAGATGCCACAACCATCACGCTTGCATCCAATTCGTTGGATATATGCACTTGAATCCCCTTCTTTGTCCATGTTTCAAATTCATCGAACTCTTGTAGACATAAGAAGTTAGCCTCCAAACTTTTTAGTAGTGCGAGGAGAGATTGTGAACGTGTCTTCCATTTCAGGCAATGTGATGGAGAGCGTGGAAATAACTTGCTCTTTACATATACCTGAGCAAGAACATTGTATGAGACAACGCGGATAATGGACCCCTCTGATATGTTTTTGACAACCCATTCCTTATTATCCACGGGAATAAATTCAGGAAAGCATGGTGAGACTGATCCTGTCATCGGTCTTGAAAAGGCATAGGGATTCAAGAAGTTAAAAGAAACCGCTCAGACCACATTAACTTTGAAAGACATTTAAGAATTGTAAACAAATTAGAAATTCACTACTGTAAGAAAAAGAAAAAAAAACAATGCTAAGTTTCAGTTGTTAAGCAGGAAAACATGTTTAGTTACTTTTCCATATTTAAATAATAACACAATGGAATAATACGCATGCCAACCAAATTGTTGTGATGAAAACGCTCAAAACTGTTTGAAATAACAGCTTTCACACCCTGCAACATTGGACCCTTTGCAACCCAATCCCGAGAACTTCCACTACCATATTTAGTGCCAGCAAGAGCATATGCAACTACAAGTGAAGGAGAAGCAAGGTAGTTTTGCCCGAGTCAGAGGATGAATACAACCTTCAAAATTTCTGTTTCCAGACAGCACAACTAACGCAACTAAATCACTTTCAACAATAGTAGAGCTCACAGATTCATGAATATCTCCTTGATATTAATGTGATTAAATGCCAAATTTACTGCTCTTCCTTCGTTGTGGTCAATCGTGAATACACTCAATTGATCTCATCGTGGTCATAAAAGATCCAATAATCCATTTAAGAGCTGGAGCACAATTACAAAGAGTTATTTTATGTGTAAAAGCATTGTAGAGAGGTCGCTCTAGGGGAGAGAGAGAGCAAATAAGTTCCGCGTGACCGTGTTTGGGGAGGGTAGTTACACAAAACAATGCCAAAATTTTTCCCCTTCATTGATTGGGGCCTGGCATGTGAAGACCATTAATGTTCAACATCTCATTGGGCTCACAATTAATGCCAACAATTCCAAAGCATAAGAAACCTTAAATCACCATACAACTGGAAAGGATCTAGATCCATTGATATATCAAAACTATAAATATTCTACTCCTTTAAACAGTGGTGTAAATCGTGAATAAATATTCTACTTATTTCAGATTTTTGACCATTTGTTTCAACTTTCTTTCAAATGGATGCAAACAACCCAGAACGTTGTAATTTATCTCCGAACTTGCGCTTAAATAAACTCATAGGTTTTTTTATTTTATATATGAGAAAGTTGTTACAGGCATAAGTCAACAATTTCTTTCCATAACATGGGGAAAGGTAAGGTAAATTAGTTCATGAGCTATATGTAGAGAAATAGCCTTCAAAAAGGTTGAGTTCCAGATCTTGCTCTTTCTCAATTTCAGTCATATCTACAGTGATATATGTCTCTTCATCACCATCCATATTTGACAACAGGTCGAAAAGAAAGGTTTTACTCCTCTTACTCGCAATTTTTTGGCCAATTCTATCCAATTGAACATGTGAAGGCAACGAAAGTTACCCGTCTTTTTGCAATTCCATTCTAAATTCCTAAAAAAGGAAAAAAATTGAAAAATAAAAAAAAATAAAATAAAAATAAAAAAATAAAAAAAATAATGGCTCTTTGGAATAAAAAGCGATTTTGAATTCCAACTTTAAGGCGGAAATGAAAATGCGTATTTTTTCTAGTACTTCTTCCCATAGTGACCGAATTCGGTCGAATTGAAGAAAAAATAAATAAATTTGGAAATTTAGGTGTTCTATTCGGTTCGGAGACTAATAGGCTAATTCGAAGTTCGGTTCAGACATTCACTTGATGCATCCATACAAGGTGGGTAGGGTAAATTCAGTTCATAGTTAAATTTTCCTCTGATAATAGAAAAGGTAATTCATCTTTTATCGGCATGTATTTGTTAATTCTGGTGTATAAAATGCTAAGAATGTCCCGTAATAACCAAATCTATGGCAGAGGAATATGGGTAGGAAATAGTAACTAATTGTGAACCTGGTATATTTTCTATTTTTCAATTTCAGTATTGACCAGCAGGGTTTATTCTTTTAGCTTGAACCTTTGATTTGTGAAGGTGAGCACAGTCTATAGAGTATAATTGACTTTTCTTTTTTTAATATAGAGAATTCCAAATAAATAAATTTAGACTATTTAATTTTTAAATGTGTATTAATTATAAAACAGTTTAAAATAAAACCAAGAGGTTTTTAACAAAAGAGCCAGTGTGATTTTCCTTGATAAATTAAATTGTTAAAATTGTTTATATTAGTTAAAATTATTTAAATTCCAAAATAAATAAGAAATAAAATAAATAGAAGACATTGTTGTTGTATTAAAATATTTTAGAAGTACTCTGTCGAACTTTTCAAATTGAAAATTTTCATTAATATTTATATAATCGAATTCAAAGCTGTGATCTGTAATTGGTAACTATGCTTCTTCCTCATTGTTGGTTTGTTCGAACTTTATTAGTATGAAATGGATTCTTTTATAGGTTGAAATAAGGAGTAAAAGCCTTACATCAAAGGAATGAAAATATAGGAAAAATCCATAATAGTGCAAAGGTGAAAAGGCGGAAACAAATTTAGCATTGAATGCGGGAATTAACTAAGTTAGGTGGCTTGTAAGTTGAACTATAATTATTACTATACTAGAATTTAACCAAGTTAAGAAAATTAATGTGCTGGATATTAACAAAGTTAAGAAAATTTGTAGGTTGAACTACAATTATTGATGATGGCCTACTCCAGATCTTTCTTTTTGGAGATCGTCCCTATCCTCTTAACTATAATTATTGATGATGGGCTACTCTCTAGATCTTTCTTTTTGGAGATCGTTCCTAATATGCAAATAAAAGTTCTTATAAAATTCATTAAATATGCTCTTTAATAGTGAAAATAATTTTTTTAAAGGGAGCAGCATTAATTTTTAATTACAAATTACAAATAATATAGATATATTAAAATGATGTGTTTCTTTTTTTGGTTTTTGTTTTAGTATTTTAACTTTTTATGACCTGGGTTTAAAGTTGCAAAATAATGATGAGTCTAAAGTTTTTAAAGAATCTATTTTTACTAAATTGTTAATTATGGTCATTCACAAATTATAATATATTGGATTTGATATATGGTAATAATGTTCTGTAAGTTATAAAAATACTAATGTACAAATTGGTCATATACCAGGACTCCTTTCAATACAACATCAATAATTTTCTCATCTTAAATTACTCAACAACTTGCATAAATTTTGGTGGGCATTAACCATGGTAATTTGCATAAATAATGGTGGGCAATAACTCTTGGTAGATATGCTTCTTTACGTGAATGTTCATGCACTATTCTAGTCATTTACTCCTGATGGCTGCGCTAGTTTAACATTCTCAAAATCATTACATTCTTTTAATTATTTAATTACTTTTCCATATAAATAATGGAATTGATCATTATATATTCTTTCATTATTAATACTTGTTCTTAGATATCTTATATACTAAGGTGTAACATTGTGTCATACCATACACTTTTAGCTATATAAGCAGTTATATATAAATAGTCATTAATATAATTACAAATTAATTATTGTTTCGAATTGGTATCCCTATCATACATGCATGTAATATAATAATTACCCTATTCTAGTAGTATGGTATATAAAACAATATTGATCTATGCTTATTATTAATATTAGGGTTTTTGGTACTTACATTATTAAAATCATAAAACATTAGAAACTTATTCTCTTTGTCTTTTTACTAATGACAATCTCAGTTTATGTTATGATAATGATACCAACCACCTCTACTATTTACATGACATAATGTAGTCTAAGCCTACTATGCTGAGTAGATTTATTGTGTTCTTTTGATTAAATCTTATAGGAATGTTTGAAATTGATAGGTGAATAATATAATCAAGAACCTATAAATGCGTAAATTGTTGCTTTGGAAGTATACTCCCGAGTTCCAAAGAAAGAACACGAAATTCATTTCGACTGAAAAATGTGAAGAGGCATTCCAAAGGTTAAAGATGTTATTAATGACGACACCAATTTTGAAATTTTGAAGGTGCTGAAAATGGAACAATTTTTTTTGGTTTGCGCTGATGTCTCCAAGGAAGGGTAGAAGGAAAAGTAATAGCTTATGCATCAAGAAAACTTAGAACCCACGAAGAAAACTACGCAACCCATGATCTAGAAATGGTAGCAATTGTTTATGCACTAAAGATTTGGAGACACTACCTTTTAGGAGGGAAGTTTGATCTTAAGATTGACCATTGTGGGCTACAACACATATTCACTCAAGATCACTTAAATGCAAGACAAAGACGATGGTCTGAGCTAATTAGTGAATATGATTTTGATATCACTTACATCAAAGGAATGGTAAATAGGGTCATTGATGCTTTAAGTTGGAGGCTGTGAATATTTTCAGTGATTCCCTTAAAGACAAATTTGAGGGAGAAATTGCTTGAATTACAATTTAAAAACACCTAGTATCAGGTGGTTAGCAAAAGTTTGAGGGAGGATGAAATGAGGGTCCCAAAATATGATGAATACTCCCTTGATAATGATGGCCTACTACAATTTCGGGGAAGGATATATCTACCACCAAATGAAGATATATGCGAGTTAATCTTGAATCGCGCAGTATACATGGCACACCCTGGTGTCAAGAAGATGAGTGTGGACTTGAAATCACTCTTCTTTGGAAAGGGATGAAGAAGGACATCGTAAACTTGGTAGCAAGGTTCTTAGAGTGTCAACAAGTAAAAGTTGAACACAAACATCTAGCAGTGGGACAACCAATGACCTCCAGAAAACATGATTCCATATTTGTAGTGGTGGACACGTTGACCAAGAGCACCCATTTCATACCAGTTAAGACTACATATAAGGCACTAGAAATACCCAGAGCTTTAATTGATGAGATTATGAGATTGCATGGAATGCCCTAGGAAGATCATATCTGATAGGGGAGTAGTGTTTACAAGGAGGTTTTGGACCAGTTTCGAAGAAGCCTTGGGAACCCAGTTGAACTTCAGCACTGCTTATCACCCTGAAGCAAATGGGCAGACAGAGAGGACTAATCAAATCCTCGAAGACATGCTTTGGATGTGTGTGATGGACCAACAAAAGAGATGGGAGGAGTTTTTACCCCTCGTGGAATTTGCTTATAATAATAGTTATCAGAGTTCCATCAAGATGGCGCCATTGAGTTTTTATATGGAAGACCTTGCAGAACACCTCTCAGTTGGGACCAACTAGAGGACCAAGCATTAATAAGACCTGAAGTGGTGCAAGAGATGGAAGAACAAATGACTAGGATTAACGAAAGTCTAAAAGAAGCATAAGATTGACAAAGGAGCTATGTTGATGCTCATCGGATAGACCGAAGTTATGAAGTGGGAGATAGGGTGTTCTTGAGAGTAAGGCCCCAAAAACAAAGCTCTATAAGATTTGGAAAGGGAAAAAAATTGTCTCCACTATTTGTGGGACCCTTTGAAATCTTAGAAAGGAAAGGGTTGGTGGCATATGGGCTTGTCTTACCTCCATATTTAGCACGTATGCATGATGTGTTTCATATTTTTGTTTTACGTCATTATATTTTAGATCTTTCGCATGTTATTGACTTTGGTCATTTGTAGATTTCGAACTAGGGAACAATAATGGCCGAATCAGTTCACATATTGGACCAGCGAATTTTGCAACTTAGACGACGGTTAGTGGACTAGGTTAAGGTCCAGTGGGACAATTATAGTCTCAATTTAACTACTTGGGAGGATGTCGAGGAGATGCGTCACTGTTTTCCTTATCTATTCCAAGGACTTCGAGACGAAGTCTATTATTAAGAGGGGGTATATGTAGTGCCCCACTCTAGTTGACTGATAGTGATATGAAATTAACATTTATTTAGCCCTAAGGCCCACACTTTATTCTTTGAAGACTTCAAGTTGAGGATTCGGGCACATGACTCTATTATTAGTGGTTGTGATGTTTATGTATATTCTACATTGATATTATGATGAAAATAACATTAATGGTTATGCATGTTCTATATTGATATTATGATGATCATAGCATTAATGGTTATGCATATTCTCTATTGATATTATGATGATTGTAGTATAAATAGTTATTTTTGGTCTCTATTGAATTTATGATGATGATAGTAGTAAAGGATACGTATGCTCTCTATTGATATCATGATGATGATAGCTTTAATGGATAGGTATGTTTTTTATTAATGTTATGATGATGATAGCCATGAGAGATGTGTCCCCTATGTCACCTACTTGCATTAGTTCTAATTCACAATGAACAATGATGCAAATGACTAGATGATATTGATGATGCTATCATGACAATGACTAAAACTGAGAAACGTTGTTATTGATGATTATTTAGTATGGCAGGAAACCACCATAGGCACTCGCATATGACCAGTTGACAACACCTGGTTTGATGAAAATTTATAATTTGTCGTTGAAATTCTAAGTCAATTTTGAAAACCTTTTATATATGTTTATTTATATTTTGATGATATGTTAGTGGTTGCAGGCACAAATCAGTTGTTTGGCCGAATGACTCACATATGGGTGATGGGGTTGTACAAATTGGATGGAACTGCATGGGACGGGTGGGACAGTGTTCCTAATATCACCCACTAGCACTCCTATCGTGACTTGGGTTGGAAAGATTGAAACACCTTCGCCTTGCAGATCATGATGTCATGAGGGCAGGTCCCAAATTTGGGTCGCTCATGAGGATTTTATCGGGGGCGCATCAAGGCGGATTCCTTGATCCCCGACACCATTAATCTCACTAAAGCTAGCAACATAAGAAATGATAGTGGTCTCTGTCGTTGCACCTATACTTTCCCCTCGTAGCCACTGAATGCTTGAAGGGCAAGTGGTGTGGCACCCTTGGAACTTTAAGGGAATTTCTTGAAGGGCATGACCAACTTGGCACCCTTGGCATCAAAAATAAACGATTAGGCATGGCACCCTTGGAATTTCAAGGGAAGTTTTTGAAGGGCACGACCAAATTTAACACTCTTGGAATCAATAAAAATAAATAAATATAATCAAAATATGAAAACCATGTAAATTCACATCAAATGGTAAATGATAAGTAAAACCAAGGCAATTAAATCAAGAATAAAATTTGGACTAAGGGAATCATAGGAAGAAATTAAATGTTTTATCTTAAAAACTCTACCCTTCCCATGTTGGAAAATTTTAGGTAGATAATGTAATTTAATCAAGTAAAAAGGGGAAAGAGGGGCATAAATGTAAAGATAATTATTAATCTTGAAATAGTTAAACCTAATTAAGAGAAGAGAATGATGAATTAAAATAAGATTAATAAATTAAATTTTAGAGAAATTTAGAGAGCCTCCATGTGGCAACAACCGACAAAAGAATATCCATTTAAGAGATAACTTGAATTAAATTTAAAAATAGATAGGGGATCAAATTTTGATTTATCAATTGACTGTCACGAATAAAATATATATTAATAATGTAAAATAATATAAATGTAGATAATCAGTAAATACTATTATATTAATTAGTAATTAGGTTTGAAGAGGCATGTCTAAATGAGACACGACTCTTCATGAAGAACACTTGCTTGGTATATAACCAGGCCTCTCATTCTCATTTGTAAATCACTCATTCTATTCATTTAATATAATATTATATCCTTAATGGATAATTTGATATTCCTAATCTTTGGAGTAATTAATTTGTAGAAGGAACTTTGTATGGAATATTTAATTTATTTATTTATATATATTTTTTAAATTATAAAATTATATTTCCACTTCTCTTTTATAAAATATCTATATATATATATATACAATATTGCTCTCTTCTTCTTCTTGTTCACTCTTTTATATAATTTTTTTTATATAATAATAATTTTTTTAATATAATTATAAATTATATAATTTAATTTATATATATTATAAAATTTAATTAATTATATAAAATTTATATATATTTTTGAGACCCACTTTTCCTTTTATATGTAACTATATAAGGTTTATATAGTATCCCTTTTTATAATTATAATAATATTTTTTTTCTCAAAAAAATTGGATGAACGTGACTCTTTAGATTTGAACGATTAAAATTATTTAGATCACACTTTTTTTCCAATGTTATCAAAATATCTTTTACTTTTAAAATACCATGGGTTATTACCATGGGTTGTTTTTAAAACCTTCTGTAAAAAGTAATATTTACCTTTCACATAAGAGCTTTTGTATCCTTGTTTTTTCTTTAACTTTTAAAATACCATTGGTTGCTTTTAAAACCTCCGTTAAAATGTTCTCCACGTAGAAAGTAAAACGTATTCCTTTTGTTTTCTGTTTTTTTTTTTTTTAACTTTTTAAAATACTATGGGCAATTACCATGGGTTGTTTTTAAAATCATGGGCTTTTCCACGTAAAAAGCTTTAAATATACTTGGTATGAGATTTTGTTTCCGTTATGTTTTTCTTTTATTTTTTTATTTATTTACTTTTTTTTTTGGTTAATTTTTTTCTTTTAATGGCCAAAGGCTTAGAAAAATGGAGAAAAGAAGAAACTCCCAAATTCTGAGCAAAATGTTTCAATTGTACGGCAAACAAAGTTTACGAATTTCACTAGCCAAGGACTTGGATCGGAGAACAAGCTTTGTGCACCAGTTAAGCAACCTAGAAGACCGAACTGCTCTGATACTAGATGAAGAGAAGAAAGTTCTTTCTACAAATTAATTACTCCAAAAGACTTGGAATATCAAATTATCCATTAAGGATATAAATATTATATTAAAATGAATAAGAATGAATGATTTACAGATGAGAACGAGAGGCTTGCTTATATACCAAGCAAGTGTCTCTTCATGAAGAGTCATGTCTCATTTAGACATGCCTCTTCAACCTAAGTACTAATTAACTAATAGTTATTTATGCTTGTTATCATTTATATTATTTTACATTATTAATATATATTTTATTCGTTACATTGACTTTAGTAATGAGCACAAATTAAGGAGTAAAAAGAGGGATCAAGAGACAACTAAGAAAAGAAATATAAATCTTGTTGAGGTGAGGAAAATATTAGTTTTAAATTAAAATTTAAGTAAATAATTTTGGAGACCCTTGATGAGAGAGTGACACATGGGTGGGTGAATAATCAAACTATTTAATTACAAAAAATAATTAATTATGCATGACATGTCAAGTGTCACATATGAGGATTCCTATAAAAGAAGGGGCAAGCCATGGGAGAAGGGATTTTTTTCGGGACCCTATTGTTGGATGGATAAGATTATGTTAGAGTAGTGACTACAAACTATAGTGAGTTTGGTGAGGTAGAGGACTTTAGACAGGGGACTCTTGAGCCAAGGAGTGCTCTCCTTTACCAGCTATTACATTCCTCCATTGTACAACCCCATTGCAGCTCGGGGATTCACGAGGAAGAAGAGTACCCAAGGAGTAGGCTGAGAGGTCAACCGGTGGGTCATTGCATTCGGATCAAGTATGTTGTCATTCACACTCGGAGGTGACTGACAACAAAGTTATATAAGTAACGGCAAATCAAGTAGAATCTCGTCTTCTGGTGAACGGTACTTGTGTTACAATATTCTTTTATATGATTTCTTTATGGCTTTAGTTAAATGTATGTAAATTTTATGATATGTTCAGTGAAATGAAATTCAAGGATGTGTTAAATAGTGCTTAATAAATTTGAATTCTCAATGTTTTTCTCTTCTGTTTGTATTTTATTTTGATAATAAAAAAATATAGAATAGGACGGACTAGTCACATCAAGGTTTTAACTAAGCTCTGATACCAAGTGTAGGGACCAACGCTATAGATATATATTTTTTAAATGCTAAAAATAGAACCATAAGAAAATAGCATTGAGAACTCAAAAATTATTAAGCATTACATAAAGCTTTCCTGAATTTCACTTCATTGAACATATCATCTAATTTACATGTGATGAACTAAAACCATAATGAAGTCATACAAAATAATATTATAACAACATAGGTACCGTTCACCAGGAGACTAGATTCAAATTTGACTTGTCGCTAATTGCCCTCCTTTGTTGTCGATTTCCCCAAGTGTGACTGCCGACGTGCTTAATCCAAATGTAATGACCCACCAGTTGACCTCCCAACCTACTCTTTGGGTACTCTTCTTCTCCGCGGACCCCCGAGCTGCAATGGGGTTGTACAATGGAGGAATGTATTAGTTTGTAGAGGAGAGCACTCTTTGGCTCAAGAGTCCCCTCTCTAAATTCCTCTACCTCAGCAAACTCACTATAGCTCGTAGTCACTACTCTGACATAGTCTCATCCATCCAAAAATAGGGTAAAGAAAAAGTCCTTTCTCTATGGCCTGCCTCTTTTTTTATAGGAGTCTTCATAGGTGACACTTGACATTTTATGCATAATTAATTATTTTTGATAATCCAATAGTTTGATTATTCACCCACCCATGTGTCACTCTTTCATCAAAGGTCTTCAAAATTATTTACTTAAATTTTAATTTAAAACTAATATTTTCCTCGCCTCAACAAGATTCCTATTTCTTCTCCTAGTTGTCTCTTGATCCCCCTTTTTACTCATTAATTTTTGTTCATTACTAAAGTCAATTGATAAGTCAAAATTTGATCCCCTATCTACTCACTAATTTAACTCAAGTTATTTTTTAGATGAATATTCTTATGTTGGTTGTTGCAACATGGAGATTCTCTAAATTTCTCTAAAATTTAATTTATTAATATTATTTTAATTCACCATACTCTTCTCTTAATCAGGTTTAATTATTTTAGGATTAATATTTACCCTTACATTTATCTCTCTCTTTCCCTCTTTTACCAAATTAAACTACATTACCTCTCTAATATTTTCCAACATGGAAAGGTAGAGATTTTAAGGCAAAATATTATATTTCTTCCTATGATTTTCTTAACCCAAGTTTTATTCTTGATTTAATTACCCTCAATTTCTAACATCATTTACCCTTGATATGAATTTACTTGGTTTTCATATCTTGATCATATTTATTAATTTATTTATTTTTAATGATTCCAGGGGTGCCAAGTTTTGGTCGTGCCCTTCAAGAACTTCCCTTGAAGTTCCAAGTTGGTCATTCCCTTCAAAAAATTCCCTTGAAGTTCCAATGGTGCCACACCACTTGTCCTTCAAGCATTCAGTGGCTATGAGGGGAAAGTAGAGGTGCAACGAGAGACACCACTATCATTTCTTATGTTGTCTGCTATAGTGAGATTAACAGTGTCAGGTATCAAGGAATTCGCCTTTATGCGTGCGCTCAGTAAAATTCTCATGAGCGACCTAACTTTGGGATTTGCTCCCATGACATCATGATCTTCAAGGCGAAGGTGTTTCAACCTTTCCAGCCCAAGTCATGATAGAAGTGCTAGTGGGTGAAATCAGGGACATTGCCCCACCCCTCCCATGTAGTTCCATCCAATTGTACAACCCCATCACCCATATGTGAGTCATTCAACCAAGCAATTAATCTGTGCCTGCAACCACTAACATATCATTAAAATATAGATATAAATATATAGCAAGTTTCAAAATTGACTTAAAATTTCAAAGATAAAATAATATAAACTTTTATCAAACCAGGTGTCGTCAACTCGTCATATGCGAGTGCCTATGGTGGTTTCATGCCATACTCAATAATCATCAGTAACAATGTTTCTTAGTGTTAGTCATTGTCAAAATAGCATCATCAACATCACCTAGTCATTCACATCATTGTTTATTATGAACCAGAACTAATGCAGGTAGGTAACATAGGGGACACATCCATCATAGCTATCATCATCATAACATCAATGGAAACATACATATCCATCAAAGCTATCAACATCATAACATCAATAGAAAACATACATATCCATCAAAGCTATCATCATCCTGATATCAATAGAGAGCATACATATCCTTCACTGCTATCATCATCATAAATTCAATACAGACCAGACATAATCATTTATGCTACAATCATTATAATATCAATGGAGAAGATGCATTATCATTAATGCTACCATCATTATAATACCAATAGAGAACATGCATAACCATTAATGCTACAATCATCATAATATCAATAGATAGCATACATAAACATCACAGCCACTAATAATAGAGTCATGTGTCCGAATCCTCAACCTGAGGTCCTCAAACAATAAAGTGTGGGCCTTAGGACTAAATAAATGTTAATGTCATATCACTATCAGTGGACTAGAGTGAGGCACGACAACAACATTAATATTACAATGGTAACTTATATTTCTTTAAATTATAGCTTCATCTTTCAGATCAAAAAGAGATTTGTGAAGCAATGTCTGCAAAAGCCCAATTGTGATCTTAGTTGAAAATGGACCTAGAAAATCTCTAGTTTGTCTTCCGAAGGCAAGCCATTTCCTAAATAACATTTTATATATATGTGTGTGTGTGTGTGTGTGTGTGACCTGGAAGGTATTATTGGAAGTAAACCAACTTGAATCCTCAACATTCTCATAATATCAACAACAATAATTGCATGACATATCTAAGTTTGATTTTTTGAGCATCATCTCCATGATTCAATATGTCCTATCAATCAGCTAGAGCTCTAGTGAATTGAATAAAGGATAGTTGACAGTATGTTTTCACATGTATACCGAGTTCTTATATAGCTATTACATTACCTTCATCTTTGGCATCTTGGACTAGAGGTGAAAGCATCTCATTTCTAGCCTTTGACCATGAAGTACAGAAGCAAATGTGATAACAAAGATATCTAGTCATAAATGGGAATGTGCACTCTACTTAGTCTTCGATAAACCCTTACCATCTACTGGGTGAATCTATATCCGAATCTCTAGAGGAATACAAGAAATATTTTCTTCCAACAATGTGGTTTCAGTAGATACTGTTCAAGCCTTCACCATTAATTTTACAGGCTTCACCGAGGAAAGGAGATGACTGCATTAATCATGTCCTTTCTCTATGTGATTAAATTTGAGCGGTAATTGATGAAAAATTTCCTCCATTTCATAAAATTGGGAAAAGCTATGTGTTAGCTCATCTTCATGCAGAAATGGCCACTCCTCTTGCCTATTTTCAAGAAGGTTGTCCATGTCAAAGGTCATAATTAACTGGTTGCAGATGACTCAACAGGTAAGGTTTCTTTCAAATATTCAGAGGGAGCTATGATTCAAAGGGAGTTGATTTATTCCTTAGGCCTAAGGTCTAATATAATGGAGAAGTTGTTGATCCAGACATCTTGTAAAAAGTATCGAAGATGCTATAATTCATCTTATTTCATGAAAGACTTAAGTATGGAAGCTTCGTTTGGCTTACTATGAAGCAATTTGAGTTATCTCTTTAGTGAGCCATTTGTGCACACCTTTGTTGTATATTACAGAAGAAGATTCCAAGAATCCAGTATTTCAAATACCATTTTATATGATAGTTTGAGTGAACACATATGATGATGAGCAGGTTGTCTAATAGATACACTGGACCCTGGAAAGACAAGTTTAGGCTTTGGTCTCCTTGAGTAAGAGGGAGAAAGACCAGTGAAATATTTTCTTCATAGAGAAATGCAAAAAGCAGAGGATTGCTAAGTGCTACCAAGATCTCTACTGAAAATCAAAATGTTTGCTATATATATATATATACATCTATATGCTGTTAGATGGAGCTATGAGGTTCCCATTGATCTAGTCTTAACTTTCAGAAAGAAGCTTGGCACTATTCCCTATATGAAGGGATCTTTGGTTAAGCTTGAACATTGAGCTCTAGGAGCTCCTAGGGGCTTGGGATACTTATTGAGCTATGAGCGACCATAAGGTGAGTGATTCACCTTCCCTTATTGATGCGTTGTGTATAGGGCGAGTGGTTCACCTTCCCTTATTGATGTGTTGTGTACAGGGTGAGTGGTTCACCTTCCCCCGTGACACCCCATGGTGGCTGACATGTGTGTAGGGTGAGTCGTTCACCTTTCCCTACGATTGCAGACATGTGTGTAGGGTGATTGATTCACCTTCCCTTACTGTTGATGACATATGCATTGGATGAGTGGTTCAACTTCTCCTATGGCATATGAGCAGGATGTGTGGTTCACCTTATCTTGTGGATACCCCAGTGAAAGATGCCAATGGGCATCTGTTGACATGTCGGTGGGATGTGGTTCATCCTTTCCCCACATGTAGGATGCTCATTACCTACGATTGATGGTTGACATGTCGGTGGGATGTGGTTCATCCTTTCCCCATGTGTAGGATCCTTCCTACGATTGACTATTGTGACTTGTGTATGTATGATGTGGTTCGTCCTTTCCCTAGGTATGATTGTGATGTGTGTATGTAGGACGTGGTTCATCTTTTCCCTACGTATGATTGTGATGTGCGATTGTAGGATGTAGTTCATCATTTCCCTACTTGTGGTTGTGAGAAGGATGTGATACATTCTTTCCCTGCTATTGATTCAATATCATCCTACCCATGTAGTCCGGGACACATGGGAAGTACCTCTCATCTCACCAATGAGTTGGAAAAAGTGATTAGGGAACATAACACTACTGATGGATGCATCAAGTACTGTCATACTCCCTATGACTAAGATGCTTGGTGTTCTTCAACTTGATCTGGGATCAAATCTGATTGAGGTTTTACCTCTGGACTGACATTTGTCAGTGGAGAGTGGTTAGGTCTTGTGACTCACTCTTGATCAATTCTTCTTCATTACTATTTCAATGTTCAACAAAGTAGAGTAGAGCAAAGTCGAAATACAGAGATGGTTCATGATGGCATGATGATCAATATCATAGCTGTTGGTTTTACAAGTGGAATTCTCCCTAATTGAGAGGAAGTGTTAAAATTGGAAACTAGGGCCAAATCCCACTTTCAACATCTCATTTTATGAAGATAATTATTTCATTAAATTCCTCTCTTCGAGAGGACCAAAATCAATGTAAAGATCATCAAACTTGGATATTTAGAAGTGGGTTTTTTAATTTATTATCTCACACAAAAATTATTGAGGTCAGCCTTATCTCTATGTCGACTCAACTAGTCCAATAGTCACATCTCTTGATGCCAATAAAATTGTATATATAGAAGAGTCCTCCACCATCATTTAAATCATCAAAGCGACAAGAAATCTCATCTGATCTTGGCTGTAGGAAAGGATCTTCTCGTGCAAGGGTTAGAAGATTGTGATTGGGTTTCATTTAATGGTGATTAAGGGCCACAAGCACCCACTATAAGGTTGAGTAGGAGAAAGCATGTTTAAGGGATTCTTGTGCTTGATTGAAGAGGGTTCTTCCATAGTATGTTGGGTCGCAGGCTTTGTTCTATTGCAAGGTCTGAAATCCCTTGTTTAGAGCAGCCTACAAGGAGCCGCAGGCCTGTCCTTGACTTTGCAGAAAAAGACCGAGCCCTAAATCTTCTCTCTTGAGGTTATTGTGAGGCCTCATCTTGGGTAGGAAGCCAGGTTATTATTTGGAAAAGTGTTGACTCAGGAAATAAGGCACAAATTTGCCCAAGTATTTTATGGACTTAATTTGACCATCCCTAGGTCCAACGAAGTGAAGCTCCATGCCTATCTTGAAGAGCCGCAGTTGTATGAAGACATTAAGAGCTGCCATGTAAATATGCAGTGAGTTGTAAGCAACCCTAACCTACAACATCTTGACTTCATCTTTCAGAGGGAAAATTAGTATGCTTAAAAATTACATTTTTTGGGCCATTCATTTAACATCAATTTGGAAAGTCAATGTTCTCTCTACTGAACTTTTGATATTAATAATAAGAAGAGTTGATCAAGGGTTTTCCCCATCATGGGGTTTTTCCCTGGCTTGAGCCATATTTTGTGTTCTCGTCTTGGCTTGTCTTCTGCATTGATCATTCATGTTCTTTCTTCAATTATTGTGATTCATGTGATTGCTAATGGAAATAAATGGTTTGATAAATGGGCTAATATGAATCATTGAACCAACTGTCCTATGGAAAGAACATGTTAACACGATAATGAGCCTCTTTGATTCGTTGGATTTGCCCAGCGAAACCCATCATAGGAACACCTTTGGTGTAAATATATGTAAAATGTGTTTTTCTTCACTAATCATTTTAATTTGAAACAAGAAGAGTTATGCTAGTTGGATTTGGATGACTTGATTCACTTACCAATGGTCATTTCTTCTCCTCATTGAGAATATCACGACGTTCGCTATACAACGACAGATAATATTCTAGTCCATTAGCATGCTAATCATATGGTGCTTCTTATCCTTCCATTTGTAGTTAAGTTTATTCCTAGATTATAGGGACAACCTTATTCACATTAGTTCTCTCATAACCATGGAAGAAAATGTGGAAGACATGGCTTTTCCTCTATATGAAGGTTTTTAAGAATCAATATGGGGAGAATAGATGACTTTTTACTGTCACATCTTTTTTGCAACTTTAGATTATATTTTCTCTCGCATTTTCCCAAACATTTCGTAAAATTATTTTCTTGATTTTCTCAAATGCTTTATATTTTCAACTAAGTGCATAAGATTCATGATGTCATACAACATCATAGGCAATGTCACTGAAATTGTTATGGTTTAAAATTCCATTCTTGTATGTCATGTTATAAAACTAATAATTGTTGCATACATGTTGCTTTCTATAGAACTCCCCTAGTCTTCCCATTCTAGGGTTTTAAATATTGGTTTTCCAGGAGTATACTTACATTAAACTATTGTTTCTTGATTTAATCTTATTTCTTGGCTATATCTTTTTTCCCTATAGTATTTCTTAAATATAAACATAATTTCTTGGAAAATCTATAACATCAAGTTAAATAATCTATAAAGTTATGTCAACGACTTCCGATGGTTTTGTTCAAATTCAAGATTTAAAAATATTTTGGTACTTTTGACCAATATATTGGAAGTTTGAACCTCTTGTAATTACTAACATATTATTTAGCTCTTTCTAGTCATTTTAGCACCACTAAATTCTAAAATGATAAAAACATCTAATAAGAAATAGAACAAGGATTGGCATTAGAGAAATTTTGAGGTCTAAAATAATAGTGAAAATAATATTAGATTACATCATCAAATTTTAGAGGGAAAAAAAAGAAAAAAAAAAACTACTTTTCAACTCATATTTAAACTTATCTACCTATGGTTTTACTCAAATTTTGAGCGAGAGCATTTGTTGGATGCATGATTTAATTTTTCATCCAATGAGTACCCATGTTGCATATTTTTTATAGACCCTTCTACACGAAAAATGAGAAATACTTGGAAAAATGTGATTACAATCACATTTTTCATGTAATTTTTTTTTTTTTTTTTTTTTTTTTATTTTTTATTTTTTATTTATTATTTTATTATATTTTATTATATTTTTTTTTTTTCGTGTAGTACGAGTCCATCAAAAGTATGGCAACATGGGTACTCTTGTGAGATAAATTTACCATCCAACGCATGTATTCCCTGCGAATTTTGAGTAAAATCGTAGGGAGATAAGTCGAAAATACAAATTGAAAAAATAATGTTTTTTTTAATCATTTTACTTTTTTACTCCAAAAATGGTGGATCATCCCCCATGGTTGACATCATCATTTTGAATCCTATTAGTTATTATAAAGCTGATTTTGGTTGTACATTTTTGTTTTAAGGCCCCATTTTAAACTTCAAAATTTCTCTAATAGGTTGAGTTATTGATCCTTCAAAATCATTTAGTTAGTTGTGAATTGTGCCCTAACATTAGCTATAAGCAATTTAAGTCTAGAATATGTAGGAATGCGTTTGAAATGCACATACAACTGAGATTGGGTATATTGTAAATGAGGAAAAATAATCTTTGGATTTCATATACAACCCTTTTATTGTAGATGAGAAAGAGAGGAATTTTATTATTTAGACAATAACTTTGTAATCAATCTCCATTTCAAGATAAAGTAGATCAATGTGGTACTCTCAAGATTCACCATTAAGAATCTAATCATTAGGGATTAATTCAGGTTCCACAAGTCTCCACATAGTCCAATGTAACTGGAATGGATATAAGTTTTCTTTTTTTTTGTTGAATTTTTGTAGCTTGACGTTGATTTTTGAAAAAAAAAGAAAATTTGAATTTTGAGCCCTCCTAATCAAGTCAGCCCAACTTCTAGAGACACTTGTTGATGCCCATATTGTACAGGCACTGCGACAATGCTCAGAACAGGGGTTGTCACTTTGATCCCCACCCACTCTATTCTAGTTGTCTCCCAACAACAGGCTATGGGGAGTAGTCCCTATGGAATAAAGTGAAGAAAAACAAGTTGAGAATCATCTTACTTGGGAGATATGGATGAGTGGCCTAGCTACTTGGTTGAATTTAAGCAAGATTATTGATTAAATTAGTTTTTTCTATTATGAGACCAGTGCCTTAATCGAATCACAAATTCTCGCTTCTTATGAATTGAAACCAAATGATTAGATGGACACGCATTGCTTGAAAGACTGACTGACCTATATGATATGCAAATCCTAGGACTTATGTGAAATGCAATGATCTCGGTAAATTTAGTTAAATGCCTAGTCTAAGTGTAACTTTCCTTTAACTATTTTGAAGTTGGACTCCAAGGTAGGTTGTGGGAAGGAGGCTAACAAGGAGTAGGCTAGGGCTTGATTAACGATACATTTTGTTAGGCTTATATCACCCGATGCCTCTAGCGTTGCAGAGATTGTGGCTCTGACGACTGCAAGGTCACTGTGTTAACCACAGAAGAGTTGTCGAGGCCCCTCAAGTTAGATAAGAAGGGTTGACCTCTATCTCTATCAACCTAGCTTATGCTATGAGGTAAATTATTAATGCATGTCTAGATCTAGGATGCTTTTGCAAGATAGGATCTTCAAGGCCTTGGGCCCAAGGTTTTGCTTTAGTTTCATTACAACAATTAAATCATTAATTTCTAGGCCCTAAAATCATATTCTAATTGGTCAAAATTGATTAAAATTGCAAAATCTATTGCTTCACAAGTTTTGGCCACTTGGGCATCTCTAATTTGACCTAAATCTAACATTTTAGCTTGCTGGAATTGACTGCATAATTGTGAAATTCAAGTCTGAAATATCTTTGAAGCATATAATTGATAAGAACTAACAATTTTGAATTTTCAGTTCTTCGACAAACCCTAGGCCCAAGGCCTTGAAGATCCTACTGTTGAAAATTGTTGAAACTTTGGGATTACCTTGTTTCTTTCTAGATATGAATTTTGAGACCTTAATCCTGCAAAACCGCCAAGTATTTAGCCTTAGAACTTCATATTGGGGTTCAGGTCAATTTTGGGGTAAAAGAGGCCAAAAATTGGAGAACAAGGACAAGGGAAGCGAATTTGCAGGGACAAATGGGCTAGGATGATAGATCAGGTCACAAGGAGGCTGGAAAAGACCAAGAAGGGCCAACACTTTGCTCAGTGAGGCTAGGGTTTGGGAAAAACGGGTTGTGCGGCTAAGGCCTAAAGGCTACACAAGGGAGCTCTGCAAGTCCTTAGAGGGTTGCAACTTAGGGCAAGAGGAAAGGAGGTTGAGGGAGGAGAATCGAGGGGAGAAAGGAGAGGGAGAGGAGGAGGGGAAGGTTGGATGGAGGGTCGAGGAGGGGAGGAAGGGCCGACAGGTCTCATGGAGGAGGATGGAAGGTTAAAAAGGGAGCTGCAAGGCTTCTAGGGTCTGCGGCTAGGGGAAGGAAGGAGAGTCGTAGCCCCTAAGGGTCACGGCTAGCCTTAGGAGGCCGAAAAACAAAGACGCAAAGGGAAGAAGGAGGGACGTTGAGCGTTTGGACGGCGGAATCGAGCTAGAAGCCCTGAAAATTTTGAAACCTTTGCTCCAAAATTTTTTTATGCTTCAGATGTTTGATTTTCTGAAAATTCTTTTGTGGGAACTCTGCAAAAATTCCAAGAGACTAGATCTTACCCTCAAGGGCCTAGATCTAGCTCTTCTTCTACTTAACATCTTGATCTAACCTGCAAAAATGAAAATAGAGACACCCAAACCCCAAATGTATACAAAATAAATCTAAAACCCCAACCCAAGTTAGAAAATTAAATTACAATTACAATTTACAATTTTATTTACAAATTATACATGGGTTTTCAAATGGATTTTGAGAAAATAATTTTTATAATT
>APFE030046584.1:0-16544 GCA_000404065.3 Pinus taeda | reverse complement strand
GAACCCATGGATCCTATTGATCCTCCTCCACCTGAGCCTTCCTCTCCTAGGAAGAGGCCTTCATGGCTTAGGGGGAAAATTGATGATGCTAAAGGACACACTGCACCCCGAGGAACCTTCCGTGAAAGTAAGAAACCAAACAGGTATCATGGATACCTAACCATCATGAGCATGATCATTCAAAATGAGCCTTCATCATTCTTAGATGTTGTCAAGCATCAAGTATGGAAGGATGCCATGACCGAAGAATATACAGAAAAGTATAAGGCTCGTTTTGTCACTCGTGGCTTCTCCCAGAAGGAAGGTATAGACTATGACGAGATATTTGCGCCTGTTGCCCGATATACCACCATCTGCTCGATCATAGCCCTTGTTGCTTCGCAAGGATGGAACCTACATCAAATGGATGTCAAGACTGCATTCTTACATGGTTCGATCAAACAGGAGGTCTATGTGGAGCAACCCAAAGGATTTGAAATTTATGATCGAGAATCTCATGTGTGCAGGTTGAAGAAGGCCCTCTATGGGATAAAGCAAGCACCCTGAGCATGGTATGAGAGGATCGATAGCTACTTGATGAAGCTGGGATTCACTAGGAGTGAAGCCGGCACTAACCTTTACTTTAAGGTTATAGATGACAAACCTCTCATATTGGTGTTATATATTGACGACCTATTTCTAACAGGTGCAGACCCTCTCATTCACGAATGTGAGAGGGAGCTGGCTTCTGAGTTCGAGATGAAAGACCTAGGACTTATGCACTATTTCCTAGGACTGGAAGTTTGGCAGAAACCAAGGGAGATTTTCCTATCTCAAGGAAAATATGTGGTGAAGATATTGGAGAGATTCGGCATGGTGGACTGCAAGCCCGTAACTACCCTGATGGAGTTTGACTTCAAGAAGTTAAGCGGTAGTGCTGCCAGACCTATTTTACGAAATGCTACTGAGTATTGTCAACTCGTCGGAGCATTAATGTTCTTGGTGAACTCCCGTCCGGATATACGCTTTATAGTTAACACATTGAGTCAACATATGGTTGAGCCTCACCACTCACAATGGATTGGTGCCAAGAATCTGTTGAGATATCTTCGTGGCACAATCACTCATGGGTTGAGATACACTGCCGGAGATGTGAGACTACTTGGGTATACTGATGCTGATTGGGCAGGCAGTGTGGTGGACCGAAAGAGCACTTCCGGGTGTTGTTTCTCTTTGGGATCTGCCTCGATATCCTAGATGAGCAGGAAGCAGAAGTTAGTGGCTTTGAGCACCGCCAAGGCAGAATACATTGCTGCTAGCATGGCCTCCTGTGAGGCAGTCTAGTTGCGAAAGCTCTTCAGTGAGCTGTTTGGATTTACATTGGATACCACTATGATTCTGTGTGACAACCAAAATGGGATCCATTTATCAGAGAATCCTGTATTTCATGATCGCTCCAAGCATATCGATATCAGGTACCACTATATTCGAGATATGGTGCAGCGAGGAGCAATAAGGCTCCAACATATCGGTATAGATGAACAAGTCGCAACATTTTGACAAAGCCCCTAGGAAAGGTCAAATTCCTGACTTTACGAGAAAAACTTGGTGTCATTCAGAGATCCTCTTATGAGGGTCAAGTATGATGTATTGAGCTTTGGGAGCTCCAGGGGGGCGCGGGGTACTTCTTGGAGCGACATGTGACCACAGGGTGACTCACCATCATCTGGTGGTGCACTATGTACAGGGTAAAGGTTCAACCTTCCCCTGTAACACCTCGTGGCAACTGTGGAATAGGATGATTAGTTTTCTTGTGGGCTAGGATGATTCATTCTTCGTGGTGACTATGGAACATGATGATTAGTTCTCCTACGGACCAGGATGATTCGTTCTCCGTGGCGACTGTGGAGCAGGATGATTAGTTCTCTTGTAGGCCAAGATGGTTAATTCTCCGCGGCACCCACTGGACAAGATGATTAGTTCTCCTATCGAGGCGTCCTACCCATGCAATCTGGGACTCATGGGAAGTACCTCTCATCTAATCAATGAGCAGGGAAATGAGGATAGGGACCATAGTAGCACTATCGATGGACGCATCGTTGTATCTACCACACTCCCTATGCTAGGATGACCTCCATTGATCTGGGATCAATGATACTGATCTGGGATCAGTGAGAGTGGTTCACACTCTGAGACTGACTTCAGGTCAATGGAGGATGGTATGATACATCCTCGATCATTTCTTCTTCTTCATAGTTCGAGCAGAGCAGAGCAGAGTGGGGTCAAGCTGTACAGGACAATGCATTTGATGGATGGATAGCAACGACAGTTTGACAGATTGCAGATGAAGTTCTCCCTAGTTGAGAGGGAGTGTTAAAATTGGCAACTAGGGCCAAACTCCATGTGGATCACCTTATTTATGGCTTCTGATATTTTTTCCTAGATTCCTCTCATCGAGAGGTGTATGATTGATTTAAAGATCATCTGATTCCGATAAGTATTTATGGAGATATGAATTTATTTTGATTATGGACAAAATGTCAAGGTCGGCCAGCAAACTTATGTAGGCTCAGAAGCCCAACAGTCATGTCTATTCAACCACAACGTTTGCATATAAATACAAGGAGCATTCTACTCATTTGGACAATTCAATTCACTCATCTTTTCTCTCTCTCTCTCTCCTACGCACAAAAGGATCCTCTCTCTCTCTCACACGTGTGGCTGAAAGGAAGACGTCCTAAGGCAAGGAAGATGCAGAAAGAAGGATGCTAGAGCAGTAGGTCATCTCTTTGACCAACGTTGACCAAGCATTGACCTTCCAAGAGTGCGGATTGGGCGTGGTTGCCTCTCCTAGGCAGGCTGCAATTTTTGGCACGAAAATCGAGGTGATTTGACCTCTGGTTTGACCGGTGTTGATTGTCCTAGTTTAGGGCTGCAAGTTGACTTCAGAAATCTGCAAATTGACTGAACTTTTGGGGCTGTTCAAGGGTTGTTTCTTCAGGCTATTCGAGGATAAGTTGACTGGAAATTGACCAAGTATTTTAGAGGTCAATTTCAGCTAGTTTGACCAAGTTTGACTTTGCTGATCTAGGGTTTGCTGCTGCTGATATAAAATTACAGAATTCAGATTTTGTACTATTTCTCTCTATTCAACTATTTTTTTTTTTTTTTTTAGGCACATGGTGAATCGGTAACTGCCAAGCCTAATCTAGGGGAGACCTAGGATCAAACCTCATAGCTGCCACTATAACACCAAGGGCATAACCAACCACCTGTAAGTCGGGTATACCAAGTTCCTATGATTTTATCAAGAGCAGACTCAACGGGAAAGGGGAATCTGCCCCTCTAGCCGCCACCACAGCAGGTCATTGTACTCAATGAGATTTGAACTTCGATCTGCTTGGGCTTCGCCCATGTGACTTACCGTCAAACCACACATCACTATACTTCTCTCTATTCAACTATTGAAGATAAAAGAAGATTTGATCAAAGGGTTTCTTCGCATTGGGGTTTGTCCCTGGCTAGCCGCCACATCTTGTGTCTCTTGTCTTGGCTTGTTTTCTGTTGATCATTTAATATTCTATCTGCACTTTACTTAATGAATATGTGATTGCTAATATGTGGCTAATAAGAAGAAAAATAAGTAAACTGCTCTAAGCATAGAACATACTATAATTTAACACTCACCAAACACAAAATGCCCTCGACAATAATACCTCTCCTCGGAGATAGATATTCCGACTGATCAATCACTGGATGAACGATCCCACAACAATAATTGCAACTTCACTGCTCTACATCACTCTAATAGGAATCGCGTCACCCTTCCTCGGGTCACCAACACCCAATCTGCCCCACGAAAACCTCCCAACACTCTCTTGGCCCTGTGTCAGCTTTGCTAGCCTCTGCGTCAGCTTCTGGAGCCTCTACGTTAGCCCTTAGACCCTCTGCGTCACACACGCTGGCCTCTCCTGGCTCTGTGCAGCTCCAGCTGCCCCTGTGTAGCACCCCGCTGCCTCTCGTCAACCTCTCCTAGCTATGCGTTGTCTCTCTAGTACCAAATCTGCCTCTCTGCTATGTATTCACTGCCCCTCGCTGCTGATCACTGATTATATCTCTCTTAGCAAACCCTGCTCTAGAGAATAGAATTATTGATCACTCTAGTCACTAGTGTGTTCTCCAACTGACCCTTAAGCCTCCTCTTATACTTTTCTCGTTGGCCCATCAACGACTGAGATTAAATCTCTAATCAACGACTAAGATTAGATTTGGCTTGACCCATGACTTTTGGAACCTTCTAACCCAATTTTATATTAATACCCATTAATATTTTATTTTTCCTAAGTTTAGACTTAGAAACTCCATTAAAAATATTGATTATTTTAATATCTCCCAAATTGGTTAGAATCCGCCTAAACCATTTCTGGGTCTTGGAGATTTCATGGGCTTTAGCCTCTCCGCCAATTTTCATGGCTAGAACACATCCGATGCCACCCCAAATCGACACTCCCTCTTAGCAAGGACTCTGCTATAGTAATACTCTACACTGAGTATCATATTGATTATCTGAAACTGGTGCCTGTGCTGATGCTAGGCCTCCCCACCCAACATCCTCTGCACTGTTGCATCTTGTATTGCTGCCCATGGCCCTGCCACTGCCACTGTTACATCTGTATGGCAGCTCCCTCTGCATCTGTGTTGTTGCTGGTCCATCCTCCCAACACTCCATCTGCATTGCATGCCCTCTCATCATGCTGCATCATGCTATTGCATTGCAACTCAATTACTGAGAAGTAAGTAACTGATCCACCCAACGTTTGACATTCCTGTCAGGCTAGAAAACATCCTGATGTTGAAACTCCCTCTGTCGCTAACAAGTGCTCCCTCTACTAACCTCTGCGCTATTGCAAAAACTCCCTGCATCTCGCACCGTTGCACACCTCTCTGTGCCATCCTACACTAGTGCAACACTCTTGTGCCACTCGCACTGTTGCAGCCTACTAGCCTCGCGCTGTTCGGGGCTCTTGCACTATAGTACTCTCTGTCACTCCATCTGCATCTATCTTTACCGACATCTTCCAGACTTGCTACTCCTCTTCGGGGCTCTCGTAGCAAGGTATAATCCAAGAGGTTGGGTACCTCAAGGGTCCTGCCCCTCATTGCCTGTAGTCCTCTAACTACAGCTTGATGTCTCCCCACTTCTTCTCAAGTGGCACATGAGCACTCATGGCGCAATCATCATCCACCTCGACTTCTTTCTCCCCCCTCGCTGGTGTTGCCTTGGTTTCAGGAGCCTCTCCCTTACTCTTCTTCCTAGGACACTGGTTTGCAAAATAACCTAGTTCCCCACAATGGAAGCACTTGACCTTGGAGACGTCCTCCTTCTTTCTCTTCTCCTGCTTTCCTGCATATGTTAGAGTTGCATCCTCTTCTTCCTCCTTCTTGATTCTAACCCCTTTGCTGCTATTCCCCGCCTTGGTCACCCGTATGATCTCTTCTTGACGAAGACCCGCCCACAGTGCCTCCCACTCTGGAAGGCTCGACCTGCCTAGTATGCTCTGGACAAATACCTCCCAATCCTCTGAGACTGCGTTCAATGCGGTCCTCACCATCAATTCCTGATCTGGCGTGGCCCCTATGGAAGTTAGTTGGTCACAGATTTCCTTCAATCGACCGAGGAAGACATCTATCTGCTCTCCCTTCTGCATCTGGTATCACTGCAGTTGATTTTCAAGTAACATCTTCCTATGCACGAAAGTATGCAAGTACAATTTCTTCAGGGCATCCCACATCTCATTTGTCGTGTCCTGCTTGGCAATATGCGGCACCACATGATCCTTGACCCCATCAAGGATGATGCACTTCGCCCTGGCCATTTCCTTCTCGTACTTCTCATTTTCAGCTGTGCCAACTGGGATCGCTATTTTTTTCAAGGCAAAGTCCTTGATGCGACATCTATCTAGAATGGATAAGATCTTGGCTTTCCAGACCACGAAGTTGGATGCTCTGTCCAACCTATCTTGATCTCTCAGTCCATTCACGACCATTCTATTGCTCTTCTTTCAACTCCTCTGAGTCTCTCTATTTCCCTCCTGGAAGTCCTCGGTGCGACTCCCTCTGAGTCTCGATTTCTCTTATGGAAATCCCTCCTCCTTGGTCTTTCCTTGTTAGGTACTATTCTAACCACAGTACCCCACCAACGTTGCTCCGCAAATTACCCGCAGCCTCCTATACCCCAGCAACTGAAGGATTGAGCCATTTGGCTCTGCACAATCCCGACACCGGCAAATCAACTCCCCTAGCCAACTACGTCAGCCCTCCTGACCTCTGCGTGGCTTTGCGTGAGCCTGATTCTGCCTCCCTTAGCCTCTGCACTGCCTTTCTCTAGCCCAAAATGATGACGCGGTCTCTCTATGTCACTCCTTCCTCTGTCGCTTTCTGCACGGATCAGCTCTGTCACTCGGGACAACTGAATCTGCTGCTACTGCTTTGCTAGCTGATGCCTTCAGTTATGTTGTGATCTGCAACCACGCTCTGATACCATGTTGGAATTTCTAAGTTTAACCAGTTAGAATTCTTCCTGCACTATCTGGTTTATTTCTTCCTACTTGTTTAATTACTTAATAGGTTATTTACCATGTAAATAGTGAAAATAAACACAAGTACAATATCAACATCTACAAATCATCAACTGAAAGAAAACAAGCACACAAGTGACACTGTTATTTTTGGACCAACGTCCCTAGAAAAACCCAATGCGGGAAAACTAGTGCAGCTATTTAGAGGGTTTTATTATTATGCAGTTTTTAGAATACAACCGGGGTGCCAGAAATGGCTCACCCAACAAAGAATGCCCTTGGCAGTAGTACCTCTCATCGGAGACAAATATTATGACTGATCAATCACCTAATGAACAATCCCACAACAATTGCAACTTCACTGCTCTGTGTCACTCTAATAGGGATTGTCTCACCCTTCCTCGACTCACCAACACCCAGTTTGCCCCATAAAAACCTCCCAGTGCTGCCTCTTGGCCCTACATCAGTGCTACTAGCCTCTGGATTAGCTTCTGGAGCCTTTGTGTTAGCCCTTAGACCCTTTGCGTCACACACGTTGGCCTCTCCTGGCTTTGTGCAACTCCTAGCAACCTCTCCATAGCACCTAGTTGCCTCTCGTCAACCTCTCCCAGCTCTGCACTATATCTATGGTACCAACTCTGCCACTCTGTTATGTATTCACTGCCCCTCGTTGTTAATCATTGATTCTATCTCCCTTAGCAGACCCCGCTCTAGAGAATAGAATGACTAATCACTCTAGTGTGTTCTCCAACTGACCCTCAAGCCTCCTCTTATACTTTTCTCGTTCGTCCATCAACAACCAAGATTAAATCTCTAATCAATAGCTAAGATTAGATTTGGCTTGATCCATGACTTTTGGAACCTTCTAACCTAGTTTTATATTGATACCCATTAATATTTTATTTTTCCCAAGTTTAGACTCTGGAATTCCATTAAAAATATTAATTATTTTAATATCTCCCAAACTGGTTAAAATTCCCCAAAACTATTTCTGGGTCTTGGAGATCTCATGTGCTTTAGCCTCTCCACCAATTTTCATGGCTAGAGCACATTTGATGCTACCCCAAATCAACAACTATCTCTAAAACACTTGAAGTAGCATTGGCATTTCATAGTTGTTAAGATTGAAGCATTTCTTCAATTCAATTATTTGGCTCCTCGCTTGAAAGAGTTTGCATGCAAAGCATACTACAATTTGAAATGTTCGAAAGCTATGCTTGAAGGTTGATGTCTCCTAGAACCTTTGAAATGAAAGGTATGTATCTTCACTATAAATTTGTTTGAAGATCTATTGTCATCATAAAATCATAGCTCAACAAGTATAGGTCTAAATGCTTGAATCATAATATTCTTTGGAACTATTCATGAAATCACATTATTGCTCCTTAATCTGAAAATTGTGTCAACAAAATACGCCCTTACAAATCATATGCATTATATGAAGAACAATTATGCAAACACCTATTGATGCGTGGTATATAATCCATCTTGATATGATATGGACTATGACTTGTGTGTAAAGTGTTGAAGGTGCAAGGTTTGGTATGTCTTCAAAACAAAACAAAAACACACATAGTACTAAATGTTTGAAGGTGGTGGACACTGAAAAGATTGCATGAATATTGTGCTATATTGATGACAAGGTATGTTTTCCCAGTCCTAATGTCTATTCTCTAGGAAGTCAATATTCCAAATAAAAAATCATACCTTGATGAAATGAGTTCATTGGACATGTCAGGATTATGAGGTCGAGTTCCTATTCAAGATTGAAGGTTGAAGTTCTCTTGAGAAAAATGATCCATTCTTTGGGGTTGAACAAGTCAAATCTAATGTATAGTTGATCTGTGAAAAATATCATTTATGATATAGATCTGTCATCACATTGGAAGATCATTGATCTTGACACATTTTCCTATTCGATAACAATGATAAATATCATCACATGTGTTCTAGGGTTTTGGACGTTTGAGAATCTAGGGTTTGTAAACCCTAGCAGGGAAAATAAACCCTAGCAGGGAAAATAGGCTTGGATAAGAAAGGTCTATTGTTTATGGACAAAACCCTAGGATTGAACCTAGATAAATTATTCTGCTAAAAACCCTAACCCTAGCAAGGATGGAATGACATCATGATGATTCAAGGATGACTAAGTTGTAAAATTAGATGCAAGGTAACTAAGATCAAGAGGGACCTGACATTCCCCTATAATCCTAAAAAGATAAGCATTTTATATCTCTCTTGATTGATTATTACTATTGTTGATTAACTATTAATTAGTCTCTTGTTTTTTAATTCTTTGCTTAGCTGTAATTGTTCTTACATGGCCTCCTAGTGAGGATTGCAGCTACATAATGAATACTTCTAAAGCTTTGGCAGTAGATGAAAAGAATGGAAGAACAAAGCAAAGATTGTGTTGAGAGATATTATACTAAATGAGATCCAAGCTCGAAGGGAGCAAGCATATCAGAAACTTTGAAGTATACATGGATTTGTGTTGATGGGAAGTAGTGGTAACTTCCAAATGAATCTTCAAGATCTTGTATGCAACAAGTTGACAATATAGAATTGAGAATAGAACGTTCTCCCAGTGAGAGAGAGAGGATCATGACAAAATACTTTCTCTTGTTGTAAGGTACACTTCTATTAAAATTATTGTCATTGCTTTGAAAATGCACTAGGTGGATGCAAAGACTATTTTTCTCAAAAGGAAATGTACATGAAGCTACCTCAGGGCTTTGAGGTACATGAGAAGAAATCTTGTGATTAAAGAAGGCTACTACAAGCAGACACACTCGGCTTGGTTGATCGCATTTGATTTGTCTTTGATGGAAGTTGGAGGACTCGTGTCAAAGGGAGTAGTTGTGGTAGAAAGAATTGCCCCTAGGAGAAGTTAGAGAGCCGCATATTAGTTTTAGAAGGATTAGATCTCTAAGTTCAAAATTATTAACTGTCATTGACATTGTCAGGCTAGATTAGCTTATATGTTTAGAGGCCACAATGGCATAATTAGCACCAAGAGATTCAGTGCTAAGACATGGTACAGAAAGAAGTAGAATGGCTTCAGTATTATTCTATAGTGTAACAGACTGTTGGTAAATCCTTTGTCCTTGAGTAAAGTATTTATGCTTCAAGGACAAGCTTGGACTTGTTGAGAATTCCTCTCTCATTGAGAGGGATTGTTGATGCAATAACATTGTGGACTGAAATTCTCCCTGTGTCTAGTACATTGGTCTTTGACTAGAATTAAGGAGATTATCCGTGTCTAGTACATTGACCTGAATTAGGGAGAATGGTCCTATAGAGGGCTGGGATTCTTCATGGACCCGAATTAGGAAGAATGGCCTTGGAACATCAAGCTCATTTAGCATAGGGCCTCAAATTACTCTGATAAGAGTGTGACCTTTGGCAATTCACCATGTGTCGAGACATTGACCTGAATGATGGTGAACCAAGACTATTCCAGATGCCATATGTCAAGTTTTGACTCGAATTATGATGACTAGTTGATGCCAAATGATACACCATGTGTTTAAAGTACTTACACAAATTATGGTGAGGTTATACAGTAAGTTTGAAGTATTGACCCAAATTATGGTGTGGATGTACCATGTATCTGAAGTATCAACCTAAATTATGGTGAGGATGTACCATAGGTCTAAGGTACTAACTTGAATGATGGTATCGTGATAATGATATTGATTTACACTGTGTCAAAAATGTTTGAATCGATTATGGTATTAGGTTGATGCTATCGATGTACCATGTGTCACAATTGTTGGCTCGATTATGGTAGCTTGTTTTACCATGTGTTACGAGTGTTCACCTATTTATTGTGATGATTTGTAATAACTTTTTCTTAGAGAAATCTATCAACATGATAACATCTAGATAGTCATTATGAATACCTCCCTAGCTAAGACGGAGTGTTGAATTTTTGTATCTATGGTTGGTCTTCATAATTATTATTTTAATCATTGATGTATTTGTAAAGCATGTTCTTCATGCTATTTTCAAATATATATATTTGATATGTTCTTCATGTCGGTTTTGAAAAAAAAAAAAATTGAATTTTGAAAAATTAAATTTTGGCTCCAAAATAGCTAGGTCAACCCTCTTGCTAGTCAAGTCAGCCTAGTTTCTAGAAACACCTATTCGGCCTATGAAGACACTATATATAGACATCATCCGACCTCCCTCCAAGTGCAATACAAATTTGTTCTATTGAATCAACTTCGAACTTCTTGAGGCAAAAGAATGAGCAAATATTTTGAGGCATAATCTTTTGCTTGGCCGTGCAAAGGAGACAAGAAATAAGGACAAGTTCAAGGACAAATCTCTAGCTCAAGTGCAGACCAAACTTCTGAGAAAACACCTTACCTATCTCTGTGAAAATTTGAATTTATGAGGAAAGACTCTAAGACAAAAAAAGGATGAGTTCCTAAGATATAATAGAGTTGCAGGATAGAGTTCTATGAATGAAGGAGGACGAAATTCTATCCTAGCTAAGCATACTAGGGCAAGTTTCTTACGCAGAATTATGACTTCACTAGGAGGCAGTGGACTAGGTTTGAACTACCTACTTTGTTGGCATGGTTGACATTGTATTTCACTGATGTATCTATGTTGAACTTGATGATTTCTCTAAGGAAAAGGTTGTTGGGTTTTCCCCCATGTGGGTTTTCCCAAGGTAAACACTTGTATTTTTTGTGTGGTTGTCTCTTCATGATCCTATTGTCATATATCTTAATTTATTGATTTCTTTTGTGTAATTGCTTAGTAATGAAATAATGGATAAGAATGTGAAAAATATTTAAATCACTTGAAGTAATTATTAGTATAGAAGATACTATAAAAACTAAACACTTTTGATTATGATTAACAAGTAAAGGAATACAAATATTACATATGCTATTGATTTGAACTTTTCTACTCCCCATCCCTCTCAGATTATTGATCTTGAACAAGTATGATATAAAACATAGATGAAGAGTTTCAGACATGATGCAACATACTTATCCCTCGTTTGCTAATTTGGTATGGCTTTGAATTAATTTTAACAAGAGGACCATATTTATTCACTATTAGAAAGACCCTTAGGTTTTTCTAGTGTAAGTTAATTTTGTTTTTTCATCTTTAGGATTCACTAGATCCATTTTCAAATCAATCTTTTTGTTATCCTAAACATATAACAAATGGGATTTGATCACATTTTTTTCTTGAATATGATGTTTTAATTAATACAAAATATTAAAAACTTACGAACAAATTATTTTTCCTAGCCCTAAAAGAGCTTGGGGAGAATTCATACTCTGGGGAGATACATAGGAGATACATTTAGTTAAATAAAATTGACCCTTGTGAAAACCATAATATATAATATGCAAAAAAATGGTTTGACTCTTTGCATTGTGGTAATAGGGTCAATCCGCAATGCTATAGGAGCTCCACCAAATGGTTGAGATATAGTTGTACTTTTTTTTCTTAGAACCAATTGAGTAGAAAAACCATTGAAAATGACATTGCTAAGTGTTCCCAGATGCATTATAGAATTTCAATCTCCTTCATGCATGATATGACCCAATAACAATAATTCAACAATGAATTATATACGTAATTACAATTCATTCCTGAGACTGAGATATGTCATTCCGTGAAAGAGATATTATTTATGTAATTATTCTTTGGGAGAACACACTCCTATTATATATGTTGTGGTGGTTCATTGATTTTGTGAAATCACCTAATGAAATCACCCCACTACATTATATATGTTGTGGTTTAACTTTGTTAAGATCAATCCCTTACTAAAATGACCAATGAAATAATATATGAGTTAGTGGTTGGGTTGCACTTGACATTATATATGAGTTAGTGGTTGCACAAGATTGATCTCTTTTCCAGTGATTTTCTGAGAGTGTTTCATGTATTTTCCTTCCTCACCCGAAAAGTCAAAGCCCAAACACATGAATGTTTTTAAGCTACTTGAAGATTAAACAAATTATTTTCTTATTTTGTTCTTCTTATCTACCATTAGGGGTAAGGGCCCTGAAATAGAGATGGCTTTGGTGGTAAATTGGGGAGTGATAAGGTGGCCTTGTTAGGAGTAGCTGGTAATGTCACTAGTGAAAGGGTGAAGCCCAACAACTTTGTGATATGAAGTCCTCCCAAAAGCATAAGAATAGTAGAAGTGGAACACTTGGCCCGACCTTTAGGGAGCAGTGGAGTCTTTATCCTTCTATCGTTAATACACTTAGCCCGGCCGAGAAGAAAGAGCTTTAGATTCGCCTTCCCAACCTTAATAGAACAAGAAACAAATAAAAGAGAAACTTAGGTTTAGAAGTCTAGGCAAATTTGTACCCCCTCTGGAACTCGAGTGTAGGAAAATGGAGGAAGTTGTGGGCCCCATCTTCTCTTCCTCTCAAGGAGTGTTCGGGTAGCCCAATCCCTAAGGGAAGGAAGCAATATCTACCAACCAATGGTGATTGCAAACGAGTTTCCCTCCCTAGGGAATGGATATTGACAGGGATTTCATAATTGAAGCATCGAACTCTCATATGATATTTAAAAAAAAAAGGGCTAGCACTAAAGGCAATGGCATCTTGGACTCGCAAAGCTTGGTTCAACATTGCAAAGGGAAAGGTACACATTTATCCATATGGGAAGCAGGAATGGAATATTAATAATGCGAACACACCTTAGGCCAATATTTACCATAAGTCTTTTACCTATTGTTGTTATTTCTACCAAAAGAGAAGGAAGGATAAGCACTCTAATAAGGCTTTAGGGAGTAATAGAGTCTCTATCCTTCTATCCTTAATACATTTGGCCCAGCTGGGAAGAAAGAGCTTTGGATTTTCCTTCCCAACCTTAATAGAAGAGGAAACAAATAGAAGAGAAACTTAGGTCCATAAGTATAGGAAAATTCATACCCCATTAACACCAAAGGAATATAGACAAATAAGAGGAAGACCCATTCTCATGGACAGATGCATATTCAATTGGTTGTAGTAATATTGTAGAGGTGCAACAAGGTACCCAACAGTGTTGCATATAACTTGTGCCCATGCCATATGGCTACATAGAACCTCCCCAAGGAAGAGCACAACCTATACAACTACCAATAATCTAAATGGGCATGATACAAGACTCCATTCAGGCTATTTAAAGGTGATAAGGGCTCAATAGAAATTCCATACACCACTCCCAAACTCACCAATGGAAGGTAATAGCATCATAACCATAAACATTGATTCCTTTTAAGAAAAGTATGGTATGATCTGGGTTATTCATACATTAGGCTTATGATTTTTAATCCCTGTGAAAATTTCATCTATTACAATAACTAAAAAATATTCTTCTAATTTTCGAATAAATTATGTAGTTTATTTGCTATGACAAATATCTAATAAGTTTACCATTGCAATTTTCACAATAAATTAATGCGGAAAATAAAATGTTGGTGATGCACCAGCGACTACAATCTATTGTTAGGTTTCAAAATCAGATGTCAATCTTAAATTAAAACGATCCTCTGGTTCATTTAAAATGCCGGATTATCACATGGAACCACTGTTTTCTTTTTAAACACACTGGATTTTCTTGAATATCATATGGGCGCGGCCGTTTCACTCTTAGCGCATAAAAAAACACTACCCATCCATTCGAACATAAAAAAACAGCAACGTTTTTATTCATTACTTCATTGTAGCCAATGATACAAATCTTGTATTACGCAGCCCATCACAGGTTCTGCCCACGCATCAAAAGATCACAACCAAAAACAAAAGGAAAAACAACATCTGTTCATCATTTCTTTACAACGCAGGTTCTCCAATCTCATCGCTAAATGAACAGCAAAAAAACTAAAACGCAGGTCCAAACCCGCCTCCGGCATCCCATGTAATCATAACTGATCACACACAGTTCAGTCATATCAAGAGTTTGGGAAAAAACGCTGATTAAACACCGCCTCTGGGCACCGAAATTAACTACTTGTTTTTTTGTCTGATTTGGCAAGGTAAGTTGGCGTTCTTTGCAACGCTGGAATCACTGACCGCCACCAATGAGTATTCTGTCCACCGATCACGCATCGCTGCACAGCAATTCAATCAAATTAATTAAGATCTCACTAACACTCAATATCTTCCAGGATTTTATGCGATAATTTGGGGGTAATGGAACCACAGTTCGAATGGACTGTCAACGGATAATCTGCATGTCATTAACACACCCCATTCAGAGCAAGCATAACACGTTGTGCAAATACTCTTTGTTTTATTCATAACCAGTGATGAAAACAGAGTTTAGCTTGGCGATCTCCAGTTTTATTCAACACATAGTCTACTTGTTTAATTGGAGTCACACCACACCTACCCAATACAATTCTACACACAAATCGACACAGATTCAAAACTAAAATATATATATATCACAGTCAGATCAAATCAACAAATAGAAATCGATTTCTTTGCCATAACAGGCCAGTGTTATGCACGAAAATCTGTTCCTTTATTTTTCTGAGCTCTCGCTCTGCAAACCTCACACAAAAAAATTCTCTCCCCCTTTCCGAAGAGAAATCTCTTCGTTTTTATTTCACTGTCTACCCACTCATCGATACAGAATCTTCTAATTTTAGAATTCTAACAAAAAACTCCTATCTAGTAGCGCTCATCCATACTGTTATAACAAATCTTAACAATAAGATAGACATGCCTATTACAATAATAACTAATTATTCACGAAGTCGACCTCTTTAGCAACCTAGATTTTAACACACAGTAACAAATTTCACCCTGTCAGGCCACAACATGTGGACAGTCTTCCACATTGCTGGCCAGGTCCGATGCTCCTGCATCAGACTCCCGGGGAAGAAAACTGATCTTGTAGTTGTTTGGAGTTGATCCCCATTCTCTGTAGTTCTGCTGACGTCCTCTACTGGTTCCTCTTTCCACTTGGTCAAATACTGGTAATGAGCCTGACTCCTGGTTCGCTTTAGAGCTTTCTTTTTCCTTTTTCCTGCTTTGGGTTTTCGTCTGTTATGGCGTCTCTTTGTGGTTCTTCTTCTGGATTTTAGTATAGGTACCTTTTGGCAATACATAACTAAATCACCTGTTTGGAATTTCTTTTTTCGCCTCCTCATATCTGCTCGCTGCTTGTCTTTGCTACTGCATTCTCGCCATCTGCTTTTGACATCTCCCTCAAATATGCTTCTAGGAGTTAGCCAATTCACATCTACTTGGATTTTCTTCGGATTGCGTATTGTTTGCACAACAAGACTTCCATTGATTTTCTCTTTATCCATCAATTCTTCCATTTTTGTTCCAGTTTCGGCATTTTCCTGCATTACCCTGTAGGCTACTTTATTCGGCAAACTGACTCCAGGGATTAGATCATTATGGTCACTAATACCCCTGATGGGTAACAACTCATCCACAACAATATCAGCACAATCATTCAAGAAATTCTGAATTTCTTCAGGTAAATCTTCTAAATTTGTAGAAGTTAAAGTTACCTTGGGTTTGCCAACACCATCAAGATGCATCTCCTTACCCTTCTCATCTTCCTGCAACAGGGTCTTCTCGTTCATCAACGTAACGCTGTTTCCAAGTGCTTCTTTATTATCTTCAGCTTTCAACGGCAGTAGTGTATGCTTATTCCCATCTTTCTCCAAAGTATAAGTATTTCTTCTGCCATCATGTATGGCATTTCGGTCAAACTTCCAGGGCCTCCCTAGCAATATGTGGCAGACATCCATCGGCATTATATCACATAAAATAACATCCTGATAAGTGCCAATCTGAAAGTCAACTTTACATTATTCAGTCACAAAAATTTGATGGCCTTTCTGGAGCCATGATACTTTATAAGGAGTGGGGTGTACTATCCTTTCCAACTTCAGCTTATCCACCATCTCTGTAGAAACAAGATTGTCAGTACTACCGCTATCAATTATCAACTTGCAACACTTACCCTTGGACTTGCATACAG
>APFE030046574.1:96474-109674 GCA_000404065.3 Pinus taeda | reverse complement strand
AGAGTAGATATCTTGCAGGTTTTTAAAGTGTCTACCTAAGTGGAACAATAATATTGACAAAGTGTAGAAAACTGGTAGTTTTTGGTTGTTATAAGTTCCATCCCACGATGCCCTTAAGTAAACCTTACATTTGCTATAAGTTTCAAGGATTAAGATATAATAGCATGGAGGAAACCTTGGAAAAGTATATTTCTTGAATCTTGGTTGTAAGTCCACCAAATGGGCACTGTGAATGAATTATACAAATAACATAAATCTTAGAAATATAATTAAAAAGACTTAAATTTTTATGTTCGCTAAAGCTTGGGAGAACTTTGTGTAATACAAAAGAATAAATTTTGTGTGATAAATCATTCATCACATGAAAATATTATTCATGTAATATGAATTATCGCCCTTCTTTCTTTATTACATTGAAGTAAAGTTTTAGAGAGTGTGATGTATTGCACTGAAAGATACTTTTGGTGTGATGCAAAGGGAATTGGAAAGGGATGATTCACGAGAAGAATTTAAAAAGAAATCTATGACGAAATGTGTAGATTACACAACCATAATAAAAAACTACTAGGTGATGTTAAGAGATTGAAAGAAGAAAAGAAACATTGTCAAAGCCAAGAAGAAATAGTGATCTTAAAGGAAGAGACTACCAAAAGAATTGAAGAGGAAATTTGCATGAATATTGAAGAATCCCTAGAATGGATAAGGTAAAATTAGAAATATATTCTAGAATTAAAAAAGGATGTCATAATTTGATAGATGGGGTCCCATTGTAGCTTCAAAAGGAGAAAGAAGTTAAGATTCAACAAGGTCACAAAAGGATACTTGAAGAAGTTGAACTCCATCTAGAGGATGTGCATATCAAATATGATGTTATTATGTCCAAGGCTTGAGTAATCAAATAACAAGCAAAGGGGATAGAGGAATACATTGTCTCTAAAAAATAATAGATGAAATGAGTATGCAAAATGAAGGGAAACTATCAAATCTTAAACCATATCGACATCCTCATTACCAAGAAAGATTTCATGGAAGACATGAACATCGGTATCAACATTATCCATGAAGAATTTAGAATACCCATCAATATTCATGGAACAAAACATCACAAAATAATTATTGAATAGGATATTATCAAATACCAACAACTACTACATATAGGAGAAGTCGCAACAACACTACATGGAATCAAAGGAAGGAAAATTATGCAACAACCAATCATCAAGGAGTAAGGTTGAAAAGAATTGAGTTTGGATGGATGGATCATCATCAATGGAAAGAAGAATGTAGGAACATAAGGAAATCATATTATTTGATTTCATCACATGTAATACCCTTAATCGCAAATATTTAAGGACAAAGCTTTTTAAAGGAGGGTATTATGATATGACCCTAAGGGACATATTTGTGGGGTTAAATGTGCATGTAATGTGTAAATGTAGATGTAATGGGATTGGCCTATCAATGAAGGGGCCACATGTAATAGGTATATATAGAGATCATATAGTCATTATTGAGGATGTGATTTGAATCTATGAATATATATGGGTATTTGGAGCATGTTCTCTTGTTTCTCGAGTCATTCTGTAACTTATTTCTCTTATTTATGTTGGAGTTGTCCTCCATGCTCAAATTGGTGTATATGGTGTGTAATCGTGTTTTTTTATATATTTTGATCATAACACTATAACATGTGGCAATGCAATATCAAAAATATCAAAGCTTGTGATGATGCAATATAATAGGGTTGTTACTAACTCATGAATTTTAGAACATCTCAAGAGTTGTTGTATATGGGAATGGGGGAGTTTCATGTTAAATTAGTCACATGGATAGTGACTACATGAAAGCTTTGTTAGGTGAACAAATTAATGAAAAATGATAAAGGAAATGAAATAGATCCCATGACAAGATGAGAAAAAAAAATAGCGAATTAAAAGTAAATGTTCTAATAATGTTTGAACAAACTTAAATCTACTTGTTATGAGAGAATTGGACTTGAATTTTATAACATATAGAATCCTCAGGGTGACTTTATGGAGGTGGGTTATCATTTTTTTTCTTCTTCTTATGACTATCTTAGAACACTTTTCTAAAGTCGTAATTGTTTTATTTCGTTGAGATCCTTCCAACGATATAAATTCTTCCTCATTATGAGTTTTGGGCACAAAGTTATGGCCCTTAGAAGATTTTCCAATTTATATACAAGCAGCATTCATATAATTGACATGTGGATGACATGTGGAAATCCAACATGCATCGCCACCATACTATGCCACAACATTAGTCATGTGACCAATAGATAGTGGGATTACAATGTGTCGTCATTGCATTATACCACATCTACAGTTATGGTACATCAAATTACATATCACATATATATGTTGGTTTTTCGTAAAGTTCTCATTTATAAAAGTTTTGGATTATTTGATTTCGGATTAGAAGATTCTATTAGAATATGGTAAAACTTGATGGGTCCAACAATTAACAGATTCCATTTTGCATGTTATCTGGAATCCATCAGATGACGAAAAAGGTTTCCAAATCCTAATGGTATGGTCAAATAATAGTCTGTCTATATTCTACCAATATTAGTGTTTTCCAAAAATGCTTCTTAATGGAAGTTAGAGATTTCCAAAATTCTACTTGGGTCAATAGGTCAACCCTATGGAATCAACATAATGATCTGACACATTTTCCACAACAAGTCCATGCTAAAAAATGTGCCATGCCATATTTCCAGGTCAGCACGCCATGCCATCCAACCATATCAACTTTCCATGTCAACATGCCACATTATGAGCCATATAAACATGCCACTTCATAAGCCAAATCATGAGACATGTCAGTATGCCACTCTAATATTTGGATCTAGGTTTTTCTAAAAATATATTTTCCAAAAGTTTACATTACTGGACTTCTAGACTTCTAGGTCTTGGTTATGTTAGTTGACATATAATATTAGCATAAATGGGAAACTCCCAAATTTCAGTATTGATGGACATCTAGATTATGTCTATTGTTGAAGCATGCCTCATAAATAATCAACCATCTAGATCCAGAAAAATCTTTTTGAGTTCTTTTTCATAAAAAAGTTGAATTTCTAGATATCATGCCACTAGGAGATTGACCTTCCAATAAAAGTTAAAATGAACCTTGTGTGTTTACCGGTCTTGTTTATGGACATCAATTAATGGCCATAACATCAAGGCTCTGTCAACTAACAATTTTTTTAACTAGGTCATAGGGATACTTAACATTTCTCTATGCAAACTTGTTTGGTCTGGTTGATAGACTATCAACTAATGAAACTCCCCTTTCCATCAGTTGAAATTTTCATCAAATAACCACCAAGAACTGGGTAAGTTAAACATCTACTTAGTAGAGATATACCCGATCTTGTTAATGAGTACATTGGCACACCTAACACTAGGCAAATGACTATCTAAAATACAAGACTTCAAGGATTACGCTCAATCTAGTTAACACATACATAGGCCCACTGGGCACTAGGCCATTAGTCATATGGACATAGAAACTTATATAATAATTCCAAATTTAATTAACACATACATTTCCCCACTAGGAATGAGGCCACTAGCTAGAGGTTGAGGTTGAATTTTCCATAATCCCACATTTTTTGAAAATTTGCAAGTTTTTAGGACTTCTCAATAAAGGTTTGATAGAGTTATTACTCATGTATTTCCCACATATGGAAAATTCTCCATCAATGAGTGCTTCCAAAATTTGTAGATTGATTTTAATAGTAAATATTCATATATAGATGGTCCATGGACATCAAGGTACTAGAGATCATTACTAATGAAGGTAAGCCATAGCACCTATAGGTTGATAGTAACTTGGTGATATTTTTTATGTTTTTAGTAGGATTTGAAAAATATTTTCTAACCTTCCCAAGATTTGACCCAAAACCTAAGTTAACTCAATTAATTGAATAATATCAACCATTAAATCGATGTGATGTTCATTAGTAATATGGATCTCAGCTACTTGAATTTTTCTCTAATGTATATTTGTTGTATTATCACCTCTAATGTATTTCATAGAAATCACACAATCTTATATCTATGGAAAATATTCTCTCTATTGTATCACCTCTAATGCACTTTTATAATATTTTCAAATATATTATGTAGCATACTAGCTTTGCAGCCTTCTAATAATGCTAATGTTCTCTTGTCTAATGAAAACTTGCATTTGCTACCTAAACTAAAAAATAATTTTGGCAATTTCACAAGGATCCCTAAGGTCAAACCTCCAAATATGACTCAACTAAGGAGTTCCCTCCCCACTAAAATAGTTGATTAACTCTCAAGTTAAATTCCCCTTATTTTTTTTAATAAGAATTTAGTTTCGCGACTTGTTCTTAGAGAGCATTATGACCATACTTATGCTTTATTTATTATCTCGTTGACATGCTCTTAACCCGTATAACAATTTTATGTTCTTCAAGATACAATGAACCTTAAACACAGACATGTTTAAGCCTTCCTAATTAAATCTAGGCTAGGAATTTTCCCCAACCATCCAATCCTTTCACCAAGAAAATTCTCCAAGTACTTTTTACTCGAAGAATGGCATAGGATAATTACTTAAGGTCACAACCCTTCTAGTAAGAATTCCTTACAATTCCAACCCTTTGAAGGCCCTCAACCTCATTCTTTAAAAGTCAAATTCTCATGGCTATCCAATATATTCACCTTGTTATATAACATTAACATAATCAAAGCTAATGTTACAAACCATCATGTTTTACGTCTTTATATCAAAACATATAACCATAAAATTGTGTTCGGCATTCGATACCAAATTATAGGTAATAAGCCTAACATTATCAATAATAAGGAAAATCACACACACATAAAAGGCATAAACCAAAATGCATGCAATATTCATCAATTCATCACATCTTTTTCGGAGGATTTGTCTTTTATAATCAGCGCCATCTAGTTGCATGTATGTGATGCTCCTCCCAACCATAGAACACACTACTCTAAGGTTCTCAGCATTTTGTCACCCCCAAGCTGGGGCATTCACTCCACATGGAAAAAGGCTCTCCTAGATCCAATCATGGAACGCAGTCCATACCCTTTAGGTAAGAGGCCTTATGCCGGTATACCAAATTAGCTCATCTCTCCCTTCCAAGTACTCTAGGATTTGCCTAAGCAAAGCAAGGAGATATTGGTTGTATAATTTATTAGGTAGCCCACCAATTTCCACTTCAATCGCCAACCTTACCCAAGACAAGAAAGATAGATTGGTTTATATATTTCCACCATGGAAATTATGACATCTCATCAACTCACAAGGTTCAAGGCTTCAACAATGCCCTTTCTAGTTCAATATGTTAGTCCATAACTCGGAAAAAAGCATCAATAATGCCCAAGGTAACTACCAACAATGTTCTTTGTATTCCTATATGGTTTTCTCACCCCCCCTAGAATGATACATAGTGTTGTAGCTTGTTTTCACTATGTTTAAAATGTGAAAAAGAAAAATATATACTTCAAAAAAAATCTCATAAAGAAAAAATCAAAATTATTTAGGGTGTGTTGTAGGGAAAACCCAACACCCCCGTTTTGACTTATTTACTTCAAATAATGTGGACCCTTTCCATAATTTTTTGGCTAAATCACCTTTTAATATTTTCTTTGGATTAATTGTCCTACAATTTTGCCATTTTTTTCATTTTTGTTAGATTTATATTTTGATTGCTTCATTGAGTTCGAATTTTTGCTAGCTTTCCATCGGTACTTGTTTTGTCTCATTTGATTACACAGTTTGCAAATGGTGCTCATTTGAAGTTCGATAATTTTTAGCATTTGGGTTAAAAAAATGTATAAAATGTATATTATTTTAATTTTTGTAATTAAATTAGTAATTCATTGTAAATATTAATCCCTAGTTCATTTTTACTAATTTCTTCAATTTTCACTAACGATCCTACAAAATTGCCCAACTAAATTGTAGAATAGTTAAAATAATGTGTTTTCAAGATCTTGGTAATTCATTCAAATTCCTAATTTAAAAGAAATTACGAGACCCGAAAACTCAAAATTGTAAAGTGGTTGTAATTCATTTTGTAGAATTTTTTAATTCCACTTCTAGTGGACCCCACTTCACCTCACCTCCTCCCTTCCGATATAAATCTTCCACAATTTGAAAGTTCTGATTTAATTCTTCTAAAATTTAAAACTTCTAATTTTATTCCTTCAAAATTCAAAAGCTTCAATATCCCGATATCGAAATATTGACGTATCAACGTTTTTTGTTTGTTCACATATTAAAACTTCCGATATTAATCACCTGCTGACCTCCGATATGTGGTTTTATGTCGTGACTATTTTTTGTTAATATAAAGTCATACACCTTATTACTCCCGCTCCTCCGTCACATCACGTCATCCTCATTATACCTCCCATACACCTTATATTATATAAAGCATACTCCTCCATTACTATTTGATCTACCATGGCAACTAGAATTTGTTTTTTGGCTTTGAGTTTGGTTGGTATAGTTTTAATATAATTTAATTTAATATTAAATAATAATATTATTTTAATTAATTTTTTAGTTTTTTAATTTTAAATTTTTTATAATTAATTAATTTATTTTTATAATGATATTAACTTAAATTCTATTAATTAAGAATAATTATTATTTAATTTAGATATATTTTAATTTTAAAATCATATTTTTGTGTAGCTTAATTGGCAATGGTTGTGAAAAAGAAGTATCACCGAACCAGAAGCCTTGGGTTCAAATCTTGTGCTATCCCCCAATCAAGGTGAGAAGTTGGACATGATGAAGATGTAGTCCTACCAAGCTTACAAAAAAAAATCACATTTTTGGCCTATGCAACAAATTTTCCAGAATTCTCGCAGTTTTGACTCCAAATTTGGAAGCTCATAAGTTGAGTTTTACATAGCCAAATGAGGCCCGGGACGGCTAGTTGGATAGATAAAATCATGGAGAATATTTATGAAGTGGTTTCATAATCTGATTTGATCATTTAATGAGTCCAAAATTAAGTAAAAGATCAAACTCTGAATTTTTAAACAGAATTAATTTTCTGAGTTTAATTTTTTGCATTTTCATTTGCTCATAACCTTTGTTGAATACAGATCCATTCGTCTATGTTCTCCTTGACCAATTAGATATTTACAGGGATCAATGAAAATCTCAGATTTCCTTTTATTTATTTATTTAATTAAATTTCGATTGAAGATATTTTGTGTTAGATTTGGTATTTTGATTTTAATTTGTATTTTAATTGAATTTTAATTAGTTTTGACAGGAAAATAGATGAAGAGATGAGGAAAAGAAGATTTCAATCAATGGGATTGCTCCAGCAATATAAGAAAAGGAATTTGGACCAATGAAAGTTGTTGGAGCATAATTACTTTTCAACAACTATTCTATTTGGAATTCATTTTGTAAATTATAAATAATGGTTTGTAGAATGAACAAAGGGGCTTCTCTTCTCTATAATTCTGGAATTCTTAAAAGCACTATTATAATGGGGATTTAGAGTTGTAGGTGATATGAGAATAAATCTCAGATCTGGGGGATATTGAGGATTTATCTTTTGAAAATCTGAACTATGTATGGGGAGTAGAGCTTGCACTATTGCATCTTTTGTTTTAATGCAGAGTTTATGAGTTATAGAGGATTGTTGGAGATCAGAGCCAGAGAAATAGTTTTAATAATTTGGTATTTAAAACACTATTGTTTTAATACTGGTTTCATTTTATAATAGCATAAACGTGTCATTTTCATTCATATTTGTGCACTATTGTCGATGTGAGTATTTTGCCTCAATAATCTGTTGTTATTTATCTTTGCTCTTGTGTGATGACCTCTTATTTTTGAGTAACTATTTACTCAGAAATCAGCATTTTAATTAAACAGTAATATTTTGTGAACTATTTCCTTATATTATTGTTTAATCATCCAAATAGTTGATTTAACAATCATCATCATTTTGTGAACTGCTTCCTAAATGTTGTTAATTAATTATCGTTGTTAATAGATATCAAAACAAAATGTGTTTCGGTATTCATAATATCAGTTAATTGAACTACTTCGTTAGTTTGATATTCATTATAACCCAGACATATTTAAATCTCAATCATTTAATTACTTTTCTCTTGGTTGGGTTAGATCTACATCTTCCTAGTCGAGATAGACTTAGGATATTGTTCCTTTTGCTTGCATTATATGATTAATTCATATTTAGATTTAATTCTACATTCCTAGAAGTCCTCCTATCAAAGAGGAAAAATTGAGTTATGGTTTGGCTAAGCCCCAGGTCAACTTAAGGATCACTTTCTTTCTTGATCAGCAAGAGGGTTGATCTGATGTCTCTTCTATATTGGTAAGTGAAAATCATACTTTAAGCCAATTGAGATAGAGAGAAGGTAACAGGACTAGTTTAACCAGTTGGAACCACCATTCCAAATGGAAAATGAGTTATTCTAAGGTCTCGATCAGGTGGTCTCCCTTATAACATTGTAGGCAAAAAAATTTGAGCCTTCAAGATGGGGATACTTTGTTTCCGAAGAATAATAGAGGTGCATTAATTCCAGACTAAGAGTTTGCAGGATCAAAGAGTATTTATGATTTGAGGGTACCAACGGGAGTCCAAAGGGTCAAATGTTTAACGATTGGGCATGTTTGTCGTGTGGTCTCAATGGAGATGTCGAGCCTTCCCGATGGAAGAAACCTAACATCACAACAAGCGCACAATTTATTTTCACGGGTGCCCACGTAAAGAAGTCAGCGTTAAACCGCTGACTTATGATTAACGATGGAGATCTATTGTGCAATCACACATAGATGGTCCCTCTTACCACCATGGGTGCTCTCATGAATGGTAAGGGGATGCTACCAAGGGTCTGCGGCAAGCGAGCATGATTGCATCACGTCACTGACATCTCACCGCCATGTCATCCACCTCCACCACGTCATCACCGCCACGTCATTCTGTACACCCATCAATTTCACATTTAATTCCATTTTCCCTCACTTTTTCCCTCTCACCCATAAAACCACATTTATTACTTTCACAGTTCACATCGTACGTTCAAGTTTTCGTGCATTCGTAAGCAAATTCACATCTGCGATCTCATCAATTCAGACTCCAGCACCAGCCAGCAACATCCAGGTATGTATCCATTGTGTTACCCCCACTCAGTTATTTAAAATGTCGAAGAAAGTTTTATGGAAGTTTCTGCAACCCATATTCCCCTCATGGACACAAAAAGAGACATGTTTGGCCCTGTTTTCCCATTGAACATAATGGAACTCCGCCAAAACATTTTAGTTGGGAAAACAGACTCCCCTGTATACTCTACAGTCGTAAGGTCATACATATTTTCTACCATAATCCCTCAGACATATGTTTACCCAAAATTCATTACTTGTTTGGTCTCTTCCCTGTATCCTCATAAATGCTTTGTAATGAATGCACTAGGGGAAAATATCTTTCAAATCTCTGCCTTATTAATCCAACAAGCTCATGATTTTCCACCTTCAGAATGCTATAATTCATTTTCAGAGGAAACCCTCATAGCAAGCTTTCAAAATTTTATGTAAGAGATTATGCCCAATTGTCATTTTACCGTATGCCATCAGGACAAAATTTATCTATTTAACCAACTCAGTTTCCCCTAGAAAATTTTTATGAGCATGGTTAAGCCAATTTTACAAGTAACTGCCAGGGTATTGGGAAGAGAGAGTACTTCTATTATTGACTATTTTATTCTAGGGATGCTTAATTTAGTCATGCAGCCTGAAATTGTTCCTAATATACCAACCTTATGGGAGGGATTAGTAAACTCTCAATTGTCAAACCTGATTCTTACTAGTTGTTTTATATTTCCATCATATTGACCTACCTATTTCTTTATGTCCATGTGGACAGGTTCATGCACTTAGGCCTAAACATAATAGAAGTACAAAAAAAGAAGCAGTTAGTAGTAAATTAGATAAACATTGTAAGAAGTCACCCTAATCATGAAGGTTTTGTATATTTCACTGCTTCTTTCATGTCAGTTGTGTATTCCATTATAAACAACTATGTTCCACCATGCCTCTTGCCACAATCTCAATCTTTCTTACAGATTAGCAAGGATGTCAAAGTAGGGGATTGGTTTCAATTTGAATATTATGTTGAGATCGGAATATATAGAGCAGAGGTTTCCCCTTACAGGCTTCCTTTTTTGTACCAATGAGACTCTTTGCTTTGGAATTCATTAGAAAAAGTTTGAATGTAGATCAAGTTCATTTTGTGTCAGCAAACAAGGGACACTTATTCAAGTTGCCCAAGACTATTGGACCTTTTATTGTTAATAATAGACAAACCATGGCGGAAATTGAGAAAATGCTTCAAAACATGCAATTCCAGCAAGGGGATAAATGGTCCTATGACCCTCATCATGTTATTCCAAAAATAAGGGTAGAGAATTATTATGCTCCATATACACATGAATCTAGATTAGAATATGAAAATTTGGCTAACGGTGGTAAATATGAAGCAGAAAAGGGAATGGAGATTGAAACTCCCGATCCTACATAAAAAGGCTTGAAGAGAGGAATTGAAAAGATTATAGATTTGGATGATGAAACAAGTCATAGTTCCAAAAAAATGAAGTTAGATGGGGAAGAAAAGGAGTATGAACCTCTGGTTGAAAGTTCCTCTATCGCAGATGATTTCCAATTACAATTTGGTGAAGTGACATGCACACCTTCTTCCCCTGTTCCTGAAGAGACTCCACATAGTTTTGTCTCAATTTTAAAGGAGTCATCTGGCCAGATTGAAGAAAAGAATAAGAAGATTAAAGAAAACGTTATGTCTTAGCTTGAAGCTCAGTCAGTATCAGAGTATCACACCAGGTTGTTATCAACCATGGATTTAGAAAGGAATCAACTCAAACTGTCTTTTTCTCATCCTTCAGCTTTAATTGTTTCTTCATTAGTTGGTTCCAAAACTTTGAATCAAACTGTAGATGTAAGAGATATTCCATTTCCTGACAAAATCAACCTACACTGGCAAACTGGAGAACTTATCTATAGTGATTTGGGTAAAAAAATCCCTAACAACAAGCAAAATAGAAGCCTTATTGGGGAAGGTGGTAAATCAATTGAAGTTGGAAAAGAAAAACTCCAAAGCCTTGTTTACTCAAAATGAAGAATTTCAAAAGTTAATAGTTAAGATTGTTGTAAATCTTGAAGATAGATTTGTTGTGCAAAATATTTTACAGGGGGCAGAGACATAAATTCAAGTGTTGGGAAATAAATTCAAGTTGCATGCAGTAGAACATGTTATGGCCCTAGAGGTAGCCCAAGTGGAGAAAGAAAAGGAGATTTTAACCAAAGAATTACTAGAAAGAAACAATGAAGTGGATGCTTTGAAAGAATTGAATACTAGCTTGCAGCAAAAGTTGGATACTCATGTCTGCACCATTCTAGTACAACCAGATTCAAAAGATTTGGCTGATAAATTAACTAGGGTTATGACTGAGTTGAAAATTTCAGAGGATGAAATGAAGGAAATGCAGAAGAACCTATATGACACAAAGGATATTATAAAAATTAATGAAAGGAAGCTGACTATGGCGAAAGACAGTGCATCACCATACCAGAAAAATTATCAGACAGCTTGTGATGAGATCAAAGAGTTGAAGGAGAAGGTAAAGGGGAACATGTCACTTATACAAGCCAAAGAAATAATTTGGAATGATATTATCCATCAAGTAAAAGTTGTTTGTGATTATATGTTGATAGTAGAAGAAGAAAAAATCATTGTCAGTGACCTGGAAAGCATCATTGTTTCCCATAAAGCAAAAAACACAACAACATGCCAGCTAGCAAAGAAGATGGTTGATTTTCTTAATTCAAAATCATCTCAGGAATTAAGAACTATGAAAGTTGAAGATAGAACAAAGGTGGTGTTAGAAATAAATAAAATGGTACAGAATAATTTATACAGGAAAACAATAGAGGCCAAGCTTGGTGAGATTAAAGAATTTGTCATGAAATTTAATACAAATTTTGATAAAAGGATGAGGGCAGTATTTCCCTCATGTTGGGATGGACATGGAAATTTGCTTCCATGGGAGACCTATGAGACTTTGTTGGTAAAAGTAAAGAGTAATATTGGTTCCTCTCATGAGAAAACACCAGTTCTTAAAGTGTCAACTATTGTAAATTACCTTCATATAGATTTTAAGCTATTATGGTTAATTGAAACCCTTTTTATAGGGAGACCATCTTATAGTCGGATCACTAATTATAGGATGGCTCATACGAGGTTTGTCAAATGTCCAAGTTTAGACATGACAATATGAAAAAGGTGCAGAGCATGGATATTTCCAACAGCAGTAGAAGCAACAGAAGTTGGATCTTCTACAAGAGAGCTTGCACAAGGATCACAACATATCCAGTGAAAAATGGCCACCTGTTTTATTTTATGAAATATTTGAATGCATTGTATTTGTAATCCTGACACAATTTTTTTGTTAATTTTATAAAAGTTTGAGTCCTCAGAAGGACCGAATAGGACTTAAAGTAATTTTTAAGGTAGTTTTAGAATTTTGTGACAATTAACAGTTTTTATAATTGTCACCATTGTAATGTAACTACAAAAGAGACTTTGGAGAACCATTTGGGGTTCCAAATTTTTTACTTCAGAAGTGAAATTTTATGTGTAATGGTTCTATCTTTTGGAGATTAAATAAAGCTTTTCGGAAATGATAATTGTTATACATCTCCTCAGATTTAACGACGAAAGAGTTTTCTCTCTTGGACACGCGTTTTTTGAATAGGAGCTCCCGCGCCCTGCATCTGCTCCTCATGCGGCCCTCCGCAGGCTCCCCGCCTGGCAGCCCCTGCTACTGGGCCTCCCGTCTCTTATCTCGCCTCCCCCGCAGTTGTTTCCCGCCTCTCCTCTAGATAGCATCGTGACTAGCTTTCTCCAGTTCTCTCCATGGCCGGGCTCGACCCCTCTCAGACACAAGATGACGAACAGGCAGAGATTTTTGCCTCCCTTATCTCAGAGAATGCATCTTCTAGAACCAAGCCCACAGCTTCAAAGTTTGTCAAGAAACTAGCTGACATTCCTGAAATCTCTCTTCCTCCTAGTCTGCCAAGGAGGGCTACAATCTCTCTAGCTGAGAGAGG
>APFE030046574.1:55385-96454 GCA_000404065.3 Pinus taeda | reverse complement strand
ATAAATATAAGTATCTATTAAATAAACCTAGCCTATTAAATAACAATTAAGTTTCTATTAAATAACCCTGACATATTAATTATCGATTAAATAAATAAATTAAAAGAATGATAATAATAATAACAAAAATTAAGAAATAATCATGTGTCGGCCCTTATATTAGGGTTCTTTAGTTTATTTATACCCAGGCGCTCAGCTCCTTCTCTCAAATAATCTTTCATTCATCTCTATCTTTCTAATTTGTCCTGATGATGGACCCCCTTTGGGGTTTGAAACGTCGGCAGAATGAAGTTGAAACTGTGGATAATCTGGAACATGAAGCTACAATTTGTCATGAAATTTAATACAAATTTTGATAAAAGGATGAGGGCAGTATTTCCCTCATGTTGGGATGGACATGGAAATTTGCTTCCATGGGAGACCTATGAGACTTTGTTGGTAAAAGTAAAGAGTAATATTGGTTCCTCTCATGAGAAAACACCAGTTCTTAAAGTGTCAACTATTGTAAATTACCTTCATATAGATTTTAAGCTATTATGGTTAATTGAAACCCTTTTTATAGGGAGACCATCTTATAGTCGGATCACTAATTATAGGATGGCTCATACGAGGTTTGTCAAATGTCCAAGTTTAGACATGACAATATGAAAAAGGTGCAGAGCATGGATATTTCCAACAGCAGTAGAAGCAACAGAAGTTGGATCTTCTACAAGAGAGCTTGCACAAGGATCACAACATATCCAGTGAAAAATGGCCACCTGTTTTATTTTATGAAATATTTGAATGCATTGTATTTGTAATCCTGACACAATTTTTTTGTTAATTTTATAAAAGTTTGAGTCCTCAGAAGGACCGAATAGGACTTAAAGTAATTTTTAAGGTAGTTTTAGAATTTTGTGACAATTAACAGTTTTTATAATTGTCACCATTGTAATGTAACTACAAAAGAGACTTTGGAGAACCATTTGGGGTTCCAAATTTTTTACTTCAGAAGTGAAATTTTATGTGTAATGGTTCTATCTTTTGGAGATTAAATAAAGCTTTTCGGAAATGATAATTGTTATACATCTCCTCAGATTTAACGACGAAAGAGTTTTCTCTCTTGGACACGCGTTTTTTGAATAGGAGCTCCCGCGCCCTGCATCTGCTCCTCATGCGGCCCTCCGCAGGCTCCCCGCCTGGCAGCCCCTGCTACTGGGCCTCCCGTCTCTTATCTCGCCTCCCCCGCAGTTGTTTCCCGCCTCTCCTCTAGATAGCATCGTGACTAGCTTTCTCCAGTTCTCTCCATGGCCGGGCTCGACCCCTCTCAGACACAAGATGACGAACAGGCAGAGATTTTTGCCTCCCTTATCTCAGAGAATGCATCTTCTAGAACCAAGCCCACAGCTTCAAAGTTTGTCAAGAAACTAGCTGACATTCCTGAAATCTCTCTTCCTCCTAGTCTGCCAAGGAGGGCTACAATCTCTCTAGCTGAGAGAGGCCTGGTTGGTTAATTTACTGGCATGTGGCCCTCTCCTAGGGTTGTTCAGAAATGGGTGGAGCGCAACTGGAACGCGAACATCCAAGGAAAAATCGCCATAAGATTCTGTGGAAGGGGCTACTATACCTTCCTCTTTGAAACGAAAGAAGATCGAAATCTCATCTTCAAAAATGGCCCCTACTTCATGGACTCGAGAGGCCTCTACCTGAACAGATGGTCTCCTGACTTCGACCCTGAAATGGACATTCCTAATGCTGTCCCAGTCTAGGTCCGCTTGCCTCACCTCCCTCTTCACTGCTGGGGAGATGACTTGGTTAAAGCCATTGGAAATGTTGTTGGAAAATACATTGACAGATGTGAACCAAAGGATAATATGCATGCCTGTGCAAGGATCTGTGTTGAATTCGACTTAGGAAAGGCCTCCCAGAAGCAATAAAGATCAAAGTAGACCAATGGACCCATATTCAGCAGCTGGACTACGAACAAATCCCGTTTAAATGCAAGGTATGCCATGAATACGGTCATTTCGCTAATAGGTGTAGCAAACTAAAAGAAAATGAAAGGAATGAAAATATTGAAGCTAGTGAAGACACATGGGAACAAGTCAAAAGAAAGAAACCAAACCCCAATCAGTCTGGCCCCAAACCCAAGCCTCTTCCTGTCTCTCAAGCTGCTCCCCCCCCTCCTCCCATCTCGTCTAAACCCTTTCCTTCCACTTCAAACCCATTTGAATCTCTAGAGGAAGAAGACCCTCCCTCCCCACTTTCTCCTCCTCCAGTTACTACCCTAGCTGTCCTGCACTCCCCTTCTCAATCCCTTCCCTCCCCGCCTCCCACCATAGATCGTATCCTAACAAGAAATAAAGTCAAAGAAGCAAGAAGCAATCCAGAACCATCTAAAAAAGTAGGCAGGAAATCAAATAAAGAAATAAGAGACAAAACAGCAGCCAAAGTAATGGCCACAGGTACTCAACAACCAATGGACTCCTTCTTGGCCAAGCAAAAAGGAAGTGGAGAGAAGACAAAGGAGAAGAGCGGGCTCACCAAAAAACTAGTAAGTAATGAATTTGGTCTCTTGGAATCGCAAAGGCCTGGGTTCCTCTCTAAAATCCAACGCAGTTTGGGATCTTATCAATCAAGAGCAACCAGATTTCTTTCTGATCCAAGAGACCAAAATGTCCAGCCAAGATTTCCAAAATTTTACAAAAAAACACAAAAGCTTTGCAGGCACAGCTACAGACTCACTGGGTGCCTCAGGAGGAATAGGCACATTGTGGAACAAGAGAAAATGGGACCTCACCAGACAAAACTCTACTCACTAGTGGGTCAGAACCGATTTCAACAATAAAAACACAAAAGAAGAAGTCACGGTGTTCAATGTTTATGCTCCAAATCACTACATGGACAAAGCAAACCATTGGGAATCCATTAAAACAGAGTTGCAAGCATGTCAAAATAGGAAGGCAGTAGTAGGCAGCGACTTGAACTTAATGAGAAACATCGAAGAAAAGATAGGAGGGAAATATCTTGCTGACCCTTCTAGAGACACTCTGGAAGAAATCATAGAAACCCAAAAACTCATTGACATCCCACCAAGCAATGGGAAATTCACGTGGAGCAATAAGAGAGAAGGAAATCATAATATAAAAGAAAGACTCGACAGGATTCTAATCCACGAAAGCATAGCAGCGGGATTCTCTTCAATAAAAAGCAAGATCGTCCACCCCACAGCATCAGATCACAAGCCTATGGTCCTAATTCTAGATAGAATAGGAAACCTCAGCCCAATCCCATTCAAATACAATAAGCTATGGGACAACAAGGAGGATTTCCACAAGATCATAAAAGAAAGCTGGGAGACGGAAGTCATTGGATCCCCACACTTCGTCTAGGAATCCAAATTAAAAATCCTAAGATCAGCAATCAAAAGTGGGCAAAAGAGAATGTAATAATGGAGAAAACCAAAAAAATCGATCTCCACAGAAAATTAGAACAATGGACGCAGGAAAAGGAGGTCCAACAAACCTCAAAAGAAGAGCAAGCTTAGGAAAACGAAATCTTCAAGGAGTTATACAGGCATAACAGAGCTGAGGAAGAGGAGCTGAGACAAAAATCGAGGTGCCTTTGGCTCAGTGCGGGTGATAAAAACACCTCTTTCTTCCATAACAACATTAAGCTCAGAAGAGCTGGAAATCAAATTGACAAAATCACTGTTGAAGGTAAGGATTTAAGAGATCAAGAGGATATTAAAGAAGTAGCTCACAACCACTTCAAGTCCCTCTTAACTGCAGAACATTAGTCTATAGATAGTGTGGACTTCCTCTCCCCAGTAGAATATAAAATCAATCAGCAGCAAAATAGAGAGTTGGAACAGGAAGTTTCGAAGGAAGAAATCAGAGAAGTCGTGCTCAGTATGCAGCCAGACAAGGCTCCCAGGCTGGATGGCTTCACAATTGCCTTTTACAGGACTCATTGGGATATCATAAAGAAAGATTTCATAAGAATGGTCAAAAACATCTTCAAAAAAACCAAGATGGGAGAAAACACAAAAACTTCCCACTTGGCGCTTATTCCCAAGGAACCAAATCCTCTCTCCTTTGATCGCTTTAGACCCATCTCCCTCTGCAATGTCTCCTACAAAATCATCACTAAAATCTTGAAAAATAGACTGAAAAAGCTCTTGCCCACTTTGATCTCAGAGAACCAAGGAGGATTCGTCCCCAATCGACAAATAATGAACAATGTTATTCTGGTCCAAGAAGCAATACACAGCAGTATGCAAAGAAAGGAGAGAGGTATGATAATAAAACTTGATATGGCAAACGCCTTTGACAGAGTTAATCATCAATTCTTAGAAGTTTTTCTCTGGAAATTTGGAATATCCAGTAAATTTATCAACATCACTATGGAATTCATTTCAAATCCTTGGATAGCCCCCTTAATCAATGGAAGGCCCAGTCGCTATTTCCGCAGCTCCAGAGGATTGAGACAAGGCTGCCCCCTCTCGCCCTTCCTATTCATCATCATGGCGGAAACCTTAAGCATACATCTAGAAAATCTAAGGAAACAAAAGGAGATCACAGGCATAAGCATAGCAAGAGGAATCAAAGAGATAAATCACTCGCTCTTTGCAGATGACACACTCTTAATAGGAGGAGCTTCGAGCCTAATTGCAAGGAGATTCAAGAGAACTCTTGATACCTTCATGATCATCTCAGGGGGTCTGGTTAAAAATAAAAAGTGTCATATTTACACTTGGAATGTCTCTCCCCAAGTAATGCAAAGAATCTCCCAAATCATGGACATCCCAGTCCAAACAAATTGGAGTCACTTCTCCTATCTTGGCCTTCCCCTGGCAAAGGAAGTTGTCAAGTCAAAGATTTGGAACAAGCAAATTGAAAAAATGAGAGGGCTTCTTCAAAGTTGGGGGCTGTCATGGTTGAACCTTGCGGGCAGGACCATCCTCATTAAAGCTCTCCTCTCATCCCTCCCGATATATCAGTACGTTGTCACTTTGGGCCCAGTAAGCATTCATAAACAGTTGGAGCTAATTATGAGAGCCTTCCTTTGGCAGGGAGGGAAACAAGAAACAAAAAAATTCAGTTTGGTCCGATGGGAACAGGTGATCCTCCCCTTCGAAAAAGGTGGCATATCTATCAAAATTCCAAACCTAACTAACAAAGCGATGGGCTTCAAACTTGTGTGGAGAATGTTATTGGAAAAAGGCAGTTGGTGGGTCAAGGCTCTCAAGAAAAAATATCTTAATGGGCAGCACTCCAAGGTCCTCACTGATTTGATAGTGGATCGACTTTGCACTCCAGCTTGGAGACTTATCAAAAAAGTCATCCCCCAAATCAGAAATCATATCTCAAAGTCCCCTAGAAATGGAAAAGACACAAACCTTTGGACAGATAGAATTATGGGTTTAGAACCTAGAAGCCTTCTCCAGCAGTTCAACCCTCTGAAAAGGTGGATGGAAGCTAAAAGCATACACTCCCTATATGACATCTCGGCATGGGAACACAATTGTTGGTCTACTTGGAAGGTCCTTCCTCTTCCAAACCACCTCAAAAATCAATGGGTAGATCTGAAGCGAACTCTGATGGGAGCTGCTCCAACTAAAAAATTCACCCAGGACAGCTTTGTATGGGACCCAAATGGAGGAAAGTTCACTGTAAAAGATGGGTACCAACTCCTGCAAGTCAGTAACAACTTAAATAACTGGAACCTTCGGACCCCTATTTGGAAGAATGAATGCCTTCCAAAGATAAAATTCTTCACGTGGACCCTTCTAAAAGGAAGATCCTCACTGCCGAAAACCTCAAAAAAAGGGATTCAAGGTCCCTCAATTTGTTGCCTTTGTTCCAAAGAGGAGGAGAGCAGTCAACATTTATTTCTCGAGTTCTCCTTTTCCCAACACTACTGGCACCAACTCATCATCCCTCTAAAGTCTTACAGAGTAAACTTCGATCAGCTCTCAACTCTCTTCAAAAATTGGGAGAAAGGCTACCCCCATGCAAGAAAAGGTAAAGCCACTATTATCAGAATATGGAGATGCATCCCTCTTACTCTCTGCTGGCAAATTTGGCTCTCTAGGAATAGCTGCATTTTCAAAAACCAAAAGCCAAAACCAGCCCTCACATTGGCCAAAACTTTGGGCCTAGTGGCAGAAATGATAAGTGCAAACAGCATAACCAAAAATGATCCCAACAACTGGCAGAAAGAAGAGGAAGAATGGTACAATAAATTCTCATTGGTCTACTCAATGAACAAGCAATTCCCAGCCAAGTCAGGCAAGGGGAAAAAAATGGAAACTTGGGGAACTCAAATTGAAATCGAACAATGGATCCAAGAACAAAAGACCTTCAAACTTCAGTTGATGGTGCCTCAAAAAAAATCCTAGACAAGCAGTAGCAGGGGGAATAATCACAGATCAAAACGGGAAAATCATAATTACTTACAAATGGGGATTGGGAAATACTACGAACAATATGGCAAAGGCCTATAGCCTTTTCCTGGGCCCCTGCATCCTGAAAAAATTACAAGCCAAAAATCCAGTCATAATTGGCGACTCGGCAATCATGATAGCAATGATGGTTTCAGGGGGCGACTTCAAAAATCAGGCTCTCAACAGAATCAAACTCAGGACAGCGAACAACACCAAGCAGCTGGGAAACATCCAATTCAAACATGTTATGAGAAGTAATAATTTTAAGGTTGATTCATTAGCAAACAGGGTTGTCACCAGGCCCATAGGGCAGGTCCGAGAGAACAATAATATCTATGAGAAACCAATCCCATAAGATGCCTCGCCCCTCAGTCGGGCCCGGGATCCAAGGTCCCAAAAGTCACCTCAACAACAAGTCTGCTTCTTCCTTCAGATCTTGCAGTTGGATAATCGACACTCTTCAAACTGACAACATCAACTTCCACTCCTCAAACACTGCCAAGAAAATCCATAGCTTAAGGGAAAATCTGTACTCCACAATGGATCGGGAAGAGTCCCGTGATAAGTTCTTACAAAAGTTAGGCAGCAGTCATAGCATAATCCCAAAAGGCTGCTCAAGAAATTTCAGAATAGACATTCGGCACAGCAATATCTATGATCAATCCAACTCGCACTCAAAGGCCCCAAAGCCTATGTGGGCTTATAAACAGGTCGTGGTGCTTCATCTCATTCATCTCAGCTCTGTAGCTACGTTTATCTTCATCGGCAAAGGTTTGTGTTCCTGTTTTAGATCGCCCCTGGTGATCCTCAGTCGTGGTTGCTCCTCTTATGTCCTGAGCGGTATATTTGAGCAACCTGATTTTCTTCCTGTGGTCCTGTTGTTCATCTAGGTCCACCTTCAGCTCGCGGTGTATTGGTTTCATCTTCTCAGTGAAGTAGCAGCGCTCTCCTTTCTCAGCATAGGCACGTGCTCCCCCTACAGATCATTCTCAACGTGCTTCAGTCGAAGTAGTTCACTAAAGATAGCCACTCGAGGTATCATTTGTGCCTTTCGGTATTGTATTTTAGTTTTTTACTCTAACCTTTGTACAATATTTGTGATCCAGCCTCTCTCATCTGCGTTGGCCTCTGTTACTCATCTCTCTGTACATCTCCCTCCCAGTATACTCCCTCTCACTCTCCCCTCTGTTCTCTCCTTCCCTTACAGAAGCAGCTTCTCCCCTCTTCGCGGAGCTCTGTATTTCATCCTCTCTCATCTAACCTGTCATCTCCCTTCTGCCAGAACCTCTGCTAATCCTCGCTCCTCCATTGGCAGAAAACCTGTTCAGCCTTGCTTCAAAATCCCCAAGATCAACCAAGACTCGACAAAAATGGCAAAAAATCCCCTGGACCGTGTCATCACCAACAACAGTTGCACCCTCTGCAAGGCGCACTATTTCATGCTTGTCCGCTTCATCAAGCACTTCAACGAACTCGGAGAAGAGGTTTAGTTAGAGAATAGATCCAAGAAGAAAAAACTCGAAAAGCAGAAGGCAGAAATTGAAGGCTTAAAAGAAAAATGTAACCACTTAGAAGAAGCAATCAACCACATCAAATCCATGAACCAAAGCATGCAAGGGGAGGCCTCAACTAGGAATAGTGACAAAAAAGAGCAAGAGCCGCCCAACGATTCGGTAATCAGTTCTGGTAAATTTGTCTTATGCACTGTAGATATTGTCTGTTACTAGGTCAGTTCATATGGCAATATAACCGTCTCATCTTTCAAGCTTCAAAAATCAAGCCTAGTGAATTTGATCAAGGGACTGCGTGCCCATTTTGGATCAGCTCCACTTCGCTTCCTCTAAATATTTGTATCGGGACTTGTCCCACTGCTGCAGTTTTTATAATATAATAGTACTCGACCGTGTTAAAAAATAAATAAATAATAAATAAATAAAGCTTTTCAGGGTGATTCCAAGCAATGTTTGAAATTGATATGTATTCTTGTTCATTGTAGGTCATTTATTGTTCTTTCTTCTCTGGAAAAGAGTAATGAAGTTGTTGGTTATTTTGAATAATACAAATTTACTGAACTTACAATATCTATAATCATTAAATTAAATAAAATTAATACGCGCTCCTATTTTCTACAAGCTCATTTTTATGTCTTTCATATTTTTTGCTAAGGTCTAAGACAAAAGATTGTACAGTAAGTAGCCTTTTGTTCTGGGCCTTTTATCATTTCTTTCCATCACCATGCTACAACTTTGAATCATTTTCACTACCAATGAGGCCATATTGAAAAGTGTTTTTATCCCAAAAGGTTCCCTTCACATTACCTGTGAAACACACTTTTGAACTATCATAATGGACAACAAATAAAATTCACTATCTTTTTGTATGGATGTCCTAGGCACTGACCTCTACTCAACCAGGGGTTGTCTCTAGGGTTACAACATCTTTTGGTGACATTGTAGGGGAACAGAGAACAAAGTTATTTTTCACTGGGTTTCTTTTGAAAACCATTTCTTTGTTTAGTGAGCAAAGAAAGTGTGTTGGATGAGATTTCTCACCAAGAGTGAGTAAAGATAATAGTCTTGGCTCCTAGAAGGCCTCACATGAGGTCATATACCTCAAAGCAAAACGGCTTAGATTTATCTGATCCTTAACAATTAGTTTCTCGAAGGGTTTGGAGAGAAAAATCTCTGGCAAATCCAAGTCCCACTTTGCCGGCCCCTAGTACTAGTTCTTTGTCACAATCCCCCAGAGTTCATCATCTAGAAGAAATCATTAAAAATTTGGATTTTTATGAAGTCACCTTGATTTCCCCTCAAGCCATATTTCCTAAGCCTACTCTTGAAGAGAGGCCCTTTGAGTTTGTTTCCTTTTCTTTTCCACTTATTTCAGAAGTTGAAGAAATAAAAATAGTTGATTTTTCTGCTTCATACCACATTGTCCCTGCAATTTCTCGGCCAATTCTTATATCTGTGGTTCCACCTCTTCCATTGGTATTTCAAGCAGGAAACCCCTCTTCTCCCCTCCAAAATCAAAATATGGTGATTTAGGGTTTTATTTTGAATTGATATGCTCCTTTACATATTCCCCATCCCATGAATGTTATGCCTTAGGATTATTTGAAGTTACTACCAAGACTCACAAGATAGGATGAGATAACAACAGAAAAACATGTGGCAACTTTCTGCGCTTTGCAGAAATTTTGAATGTGGAATATTTGGATGTTCTTACGAGGTTGTTTATACAATCATTGGACATAGAAGAAAGAAAATGGTTCAAGACCCTCCCAACTAATTCAATCAATACCTAGGAGGAATTGAAGAATTCCTTTATACAAAGATGGGGAGAAAAGAAAGACCATGGATATTTCTTGACTGAGTTTAATGCAATAAAAATAAAACCAGATGAAGGAATGGTTGATTTCATCAAAAGGTTCAATAAACTGTACAATAGTCTTCCTATAGAAATAAAACCACCTCTTGTTGGTGCAAAAGTGGTGTTTGCAAGGGCACTCGAGTTAGATTTTAGTTTTACTATAAGGGAAAGATGGTTGCCTACATTAGATCAAATTTAGATTGGTGCATTGGAGATTGAAGCCAATTTATCTGCAGCAGGGAAAATCAAACAAAAGGAGGAATCATTAAGGAATTTAGACTTCTGTGATCCATAATCTTGTTTAGAGAATAATTTCGGCAAAATCACATAACAAATCATTTGTCGACGCGTTTTGAACCAACCAGTGTGGTTCATTGTCAGGACAAGTTGAAGATTCAATCTGAGCGATGCAATAAATAGGGGCAGCAGGCCATTCCAACAACTAAAATTGACAGGGTAACGATTAACTAGACCTCTAACAACTAGGATTGACCAGGTCCCAGGGGGAGGGACCTAAATTTATTTAATTATTTTATTTATCTATTTATTTTTTATTATAATTATATATACTATTATGCCTAGGTTTATCACTGTAAATATGATTATTATTAATATAATAATATTATTTTCCATTATCCCTATACACTATTTAATAATATTATAATTTATTTTCGTATTATTCTCCTATAAATTATTATTAATAATTTTTTCAAGTACATTATGCAAATGGTAATATATCATAAACCATTTCCAATCAAGATCTTAAATTAAAATTATTATTTTATTAATAAATTTATTTATTCTAATATATATTTACCCTAAAGATCATTATAATAATATCACTCTTCACCCTTAACTAGTAAATATTTCAATTACCTACCCATTAACTCATATATCATATAATATTATATATAATTATAAATATGATATATAATATTAAAATCACCGCTATTAATGTCAATATTAATTTTACACTATCAATACCATTACCCTTATATAATAATAATAATAAATATTATCTATTTAAATAAAAACCTAATGGTTAATCTTAATATTATATATCTATTATTAAATTTAGAACCTTTATTCAATTATTATTTTATTAATATATTTACTTATCTATTCCTTAATATTCTTAACATATATTCCTTAATAACATGTGCAAAAATCTTTTACTCATATTTACCTAATATATTATTAATATTTACCATTTAGGATGAGTATTACTTATTAGAATAAAATGGTAAATATTCTTATTAAATTCTTTAAAATCTAGAACTTTTTTATTTTATTAATCTATTTATTCATTCTTTAATATGTACTTACCCTAAAAACTTTTTTTATCATTCTTAATATTATTACTAATATCCATATTTTCCATTATATTAGGATGAGAATAATTTATATAAAAATGGTAAATGTTTCTCTTATCTACCTATTTAACCAAATTATTAATTATAATCTTATAAATAATATAAATATAATATTATTTATCTCCACTATTAATGTAAATATTATTATTACAATATTAATATATTTATTTATCATTACCCTCATGTAATAATAAAATTATTAATAGATATCATTTATTTAAATACTAAAAATCCAAGGTTGGTCACATTATTATATACCTATTATTATTTTTAATCTAGATCTAATTCAATATATTTATTTAATTACTAATCCTTAATCTTATTAAATATTTTCCTTAATAACCTATGCAAAATTTTTTATCATATTTAGCTAATTAGTATTTACCACTTTATTAGGATGAGTATAGAATAAATTGTTAAATGTTCCTATTAAATCTAGAACTTTATTAAACCAGAGAAACTATAATTCGTATTTTAACTATATATTTATTTAACCAGGATACACTAATCACACTATACACTACTATCATCATGTTAAGAGATCGTAGTAAATAATACTATCGATAATAGAAACTTAGGCTCAAATAGCTAGCCCATAATCTGAGAAAAAAAGCTTACGCTATACTACCAACATATGGAAAATTCCGCTTTCAAGGAAAGGGCTTCCAAAGGGATACCTAAAATTAAAAACCCACCGGAAAAGAGAGGATAAGGGAACCAAGACACCAAAGAGAGGAAGGAATGAGGAGGCTAGGAAGACAGGGCTAGGATCCAGCAACTGCTAATCCTCCAGTCGTTAGGCTCCGGAAATTACAAGCTTAGGAAATTCAAAAAGTCCTGACTCCAAATATACGGACATTAAATTTTGATCTCCTGACTTGGAAGGTTTTGTAGACTTCACCACAGCACATTCCTTGACTGACAGACATAGGGGTTAGGCTCCAGAAATTACAATCTTAGGAAATTCAAAAAGTCCTAACTCCAAATATACAGACATTAAATTTTTATCTCCTGACTTGGAAGGTTTTGTAGACTTCACCACAGCACATTCCTTGACTGACAGACATAGGGGTGTTGAGGCCCTTTTTCGTAGTGTGACGTACTATTATTTGCACCCAACGGCTTACGGCTCAGTGTTGCACTAGGCTCCATATTACCTGCACTGGGTGAGCTGCGTACAAGTATAGTCAATTTATTTCCTGAGACGGCATACAAACCCAGGAACACATGCCTGTCTTCATCTGATTACAGACCAGATGATTAAGATGATAACTAACCAGATCCTTTTATATTGGTTACAGATCAGACAGATCTTTATATACCCTTAAGAGTGCCCGCGATGCTATATGGATTTCAGGGTAGACCATGGTTAGCTACAACTGATGCTTTTATACGTTGTAGATCTGGTGATATGTTTATCTCTGATGGAAGTTCGATAAAAAAAATTCACATTATATCCCCCTACAAAAACAACAATAGAAGTAGAAAGTGAAGCATGGATATATGATGATAATGAAAACTTTGATATACGACCAATTTTTGCTACCTCACAAATAGATGAAAAAGATCAAATTTTAAATTTAATAGAAAATAATGAATCTTCCTCATATTGTGAATGAAATTAAAGTTTTCAATAACAATGTAATATTGAATATCTATCATCTCGTCAAATGGCTTTACATTCTATGGAGAAATTTGGCAATTCTTTAATAGAATTTTTTCCAGGGAAAACTTTGAATGTCAATGATAATTTGGAAGAATCTCAAAAGAAAGAATTAGTAAAGAGGTTACAAGAACATTCCATTACTTACGCATGGGAACATACTGATATGAAAGGAATTGATCCTAACACTTGTATGCATCATATTTATATTGTGGAAAATGCTAGACTAGTCTCACAACCCCAGAGGAGGATGAATCCAAACCTAACGGAAATTGTTAAAGAGGAATTACAAAAAATGTTAAATATGAATTTCATTTATCCAATATCAGATAGCCAGTGGGTCTCACCTTTTGTAATTGTTTCGAAAAATAATGGAAAATGGAGAGTATGCATTGATTATAGGGAATTGAATAAAGCTACTTTAAAATATCATTTTCCATTTCCTTTTGCAGATCAAGTCCTTGATACATTGGTAGAGAAAAAGTATTTTTCATTTTTAGATGGTATAAGTGGATATAACCAAATCCAAGTAGCTCCATAAGATCAAGATAAAACAACTTTTACCTATCCATGGGGAACTTATGCTTATTGAGTACTTGCTTTTGGGTTATGTAATGCACCTGCAACATTCCAAAGGGCAGTTTTTTTTTTTATCTAATTCATGATTGTGTGGAAGTTTACATGGATGATTTTACTGTCTATGGAAACCCTTTTGAAGAAGCTCTTTAAAATTTGGAAAAAATTATCATTAGGTCTAAAGAAGCAAATCTCTCATTAAGCCATGAAAAACGTTTTATGATGTTCACCGAGGGAATTGCTTTAGGCCACCATATTTCAGGAAATGGAATCAAAGTGGATGCATCTAAGGTAGAAGTCATTTCTAAATTACCAGTTCCAACTTGTCAAAGAGATGTTAGAAGTTTTCTTGGTTTTAATGGATATTATAGAATATATATAGAAAACTTTACGAAGATAGCCTCTCCACTTTTCAAATTGCCTACAAAAGATTGTGATTTCATCTGGAATTTTGACTGCCATAAAACCTTTGAAACATTGAAAGAAAAGTTTTCCGAAGCACCCATTTTAAGAGGACCAAACTAGAAACTACCTTTTCACATTTCAACTAATGCCTAAGATATAACTTTAGGAGTTGTATTAGGACATAAATATTTAACTCCTTATACCATTTACTATACAAGCAAAAAATTGACCCCTACAAAGTTTAGTTACACTGTAGCATAAAAGGATTTTTTAGTTATTGTACATGTCATCAATAAATTCAGACATTATATCATTGATTATGGAACTTTCATTCACACAGACCATTATGCAATTATGTTAATGAATAAATCAATTACTAATGAAAGAATTAAAAGATGGCTATTATTATTGCAATAATTCAACATTATCATTTTCGATAGACTTGTAAAGCAAAGCACAGTTGTTGATTTTCTATCTAGAATCCAAAATGATAATAACGATGTTCCTATAGAAGATAATTTTCCTGATGAATATCTTTTTGCAATATCTATTAAATCTCCTAGGTTTGCAGATATTTCTAATTATTTGTCCACAGGGAAGTTACTATCGTACTTGTCTCCTCGAAAGAAAATGAAAGATATTCAAACTAGTGCATCTTATTCATGGATAAATGAAGAATTGTACAAAACGGGACCCGACTTAATCATTTAAAGATGTGTTAGAAAGGATGAACTACCAGATATATTAAAAGCTTGTCATGATGAACCATGTGGAGGACATTTCACTAATAAAAGAACTTCCTATAAATTCATTCTCTTAGGACATTATTGGCCTTCTCTTTTTAAGGATGCAAAAGAATATGTTAAGAGAAGTGATAGTTGTCAAAGAATGGGCAAACATGTTCCTTCGGATTAAATGCCTCTATAACCTCAGGTACTTATTGAACCTTTTAAAAAATGGGCTTTGGATTTTGTTGGTCCAATCAATCCATCGTCAAGACAAAAAAGGTACATTCTTGTTTCTACAGATTATGTCACAAAATGGGTAGAAGCTAAAGCACTTCCTTTTGCTACTAAAAATGTTGTAGTTTCATTTCTTTTTTAGGATATTTTCACTCGTTTTGGTGTCCCAAGGGAAATTTTGATACATCAAGGTAGTCAATTTACATCCAAGTTGGTACAAAAGATAATGGAGGAATACATAATCAAACATCGAAAGTCTACTCCATATCATCCACAAGCCAATGGACAAGTTGAATCTACCAATAAAGTAATTGAAGCAATTATTACCTAAGATTGTGCATCTGCATAGAAGGGAATGGGCAGAAAAGCTTCTAGAAGCTTTATGGGCATATCGTACCACATGGAGAAACACAACAAGATGCACTCCTTATGAACTTGTTTATTGAAAGCGAGTCTTGTTTCTTATTGAGCTCCAAATAAAGACTTTTAAAACAGTAGCCAAATTGGGTCTTGATCTATCAGAAGCCGAAAGACAAAGAATGGAGCAATTGAATGAACTTGATGAGATATGACAAGATGTTATTCATAGAACCAATATAGTCCAACAACAAAGATCCAAGTGGCATGATAAGTTTATCAAAGAAAGAAAATTTCAGCTTGGTGATTGGGCATTGCTTTTTTATTCAAAGTTTAAAGATTTTCAAGGAAAATTTCAAACTCATTGGCTTGGGTTTTATGTGATTGAAACTATCTTTGATAATGGAGTGGTCAGAATCAGAACCATTGATGAAGAGAAATTAACTTTCCTTGTAAATGGTCATATATTACAAATATAACATAAACCATTAACAAATGAAGAGTTTATAAGAAATCTCCTAGATAATCTTGGTTTTAAATTGGTCAAGGAAGATTCTTCTTCCTCTCCAACTAAGACTTATATTTTTTAAAAATTGTATAAACATGAAAACCAACATTGTTGGCATGTTTATATAGAAAATCTAAGTTGAAAACCAAGAATTATTGGCAGCGTAGATTTTCTTTTTAATTCCTTATTCTTGCCCCATTTCTTTTTATTCCTCTTTTGAAAAATAAGACAACTACAAAATTTTCAATAATCTGCAGCGCTCATGGTATTCCGCAGCTGACTTGACAAATTGCAACCAATGAAAATGAAGATCACGGCAAAAGCAAATTGAATGAAGATCACAACTAAAGCAACCTGAGTACAACCTACAAAAGGAAAAATCCAAAATTAGTAAGGCAAAATAGCAATTATGTAAATGTTAGTTAGATAATAAAGGGAAAAACATTGAATTATGAAATTAAATAGATGTATGACCGTTTCTACCACCATTTTGTATGATGATTACTTTCATTACGACATGACTTTGGTTCTAACGAAAATATCGTATCAAACGGATATAAATCTGATATGAAACCTTGTTATCATTCAAATTTACTCCCTTCCTTCTATATATTATCCCACTTCCTTCGCGTGTGATCACAGTTCCTTGCATCATATCCATTCCACTCGGTCCTATTCCATTGCAAAAAATGACGCACCTATTACCCAATTTCTATCTTTTTGACCTACTCCATAACCAAACTCCTTCCATAACCCTGTCAAAAAGAGAAATTAGGGACTAAGATTTCTTCAGCATGGGAGTCGTTGTACGCTCAAAGCCAAATGGGGATAAATTTCTTGAAGGATACTCGTAGGTGAAACAACAGTTGTAACAAGCGTAGTGGTTAGGATTTGTTGGAAAATTTGATGGCCATGAGAAGAAGTTACAAAATCATTCATTAGGGCATATGATGGTATATAAGCAAAGATTCGAGACATTAAATTGGTTATGACAACGTAATTTGTAGCAGAAGCTACCAAATTACTAAGAATTGGGGAAAACTGAGAACAGGAAGATTAAGGAGAAAGAATGGGAGGCCTTCCTTAAAAACCCAGGTATGGATATCTATGTCTTTAAGAAGGGAATCTCAGTCACAGCCTTAAATAATAAATGAAGGAATTTGCTATTAATTATTCATAAATTCATAAATTGTGAAGGTAGGTTTGGAAACATGTTTTTTTAACATGCTCGCTTGATGATGAATTTTCTTGATGGTAATGAAATCAACCTACCATACTTCTTGCTTTGTAGTTTGAGAAAAATGGTTGGAAACATTTAGAGGAAAATACAATCCATAGATATTGCTTTGTACCATCATGGGTTAGGGAAAATTTTAATTGAGATCCATTTGAAAAGCAAAGGGCATAACTGGGGAGATTGTCTGATTAGAAATCATTTCAAAAAAGTTTAACAAGATGAGCCTAGTGATAAAACAAGAAAGCGTAGAATAAATTTGCCCTCAAACCCTAAGGAAAGCTCACCTGCATAAGAAACACATCAAGATCTTCTGATGATGGAACTCCTCTCATAAGTGTGTTAGAAACTCTTAAGCAGAAAAATGTTAGAAGAAAGATAGCTAACAATAAAAGGGAAAGTACATCAAAAGGAGAAACAAAACAAGAAGAAGTCAAAAAACGTCCCCATACTACTAAAAAATCACCATCAACTATAGGAAGAAGTGCAAGGCTTAATAAACCAATACATGCACAGTCACAACAATATCTAGAATTCATCAATTTAGAAGAAGAAGAGGAACCAAAAGTTCCATCACCAATTGCAAGTCCAACTAGGAGAACTTCAGAAATTGGTCCTGTCCAGCAATAAATATATGACTACGTGGAATCTCTGGAACAAAGAGCTATAGGAAAAACTATTGAATCATCCTCAAACGGAGAAGAAATTTTAAGTGAAGGAATTCATTTTGATCCTCCAGAAGAACCCCAAATTGTAAACACTCTTAAGGAGGAAATCTATGAATTGGAGGTACTAAATAGACATTTGAAGCATGAACATGAAACACTAAAGACACAAAATGAAATCTAGAGAACTCAAAATGACTACATCTTGTTACATATTGGTTAATGGTATGAGAAAAATAAGAAGTTGAATGCTCAAAAAAAATTTCTTAAGAAAAAGGTCATAAGTTTGCAGCACGGGATCTTGATGAAGAAACCAAGGATGACAATAGTCAATATCAAGAAAGCAAGAATAACTAACTTATATGTTCTTTCTCAGGCCTTTGAAGAAGCTCAGTAATAGAGAAGGATTACAAAATTTTGAAATTTTGCCCATGAAGGCATGCAATGTCTTTTGTGTGGGGGAATGTTGAAGCCCAAAATTGTCTCTTTTGAAAACCTTCTTACACTCCATCCTCCTTTTTGACTCTAATAACTCTAATTGAGCATCATTTTACAAGGTTCATGGAAATAGTAGGTACTTAAACATCTTTTATTTCATAAGTTTCATTGTTATTTATTATTTAACTCAATATTTGCATAAGCTACTGAATTGAACCAATTCTGCAGCTAATGACTGATTTTGTAGAATAGTTCAAGGTTCGATGGGTTCCGAAACTCCAGCCGAGGAACAAGTCATATGGAAAAGTGTCTAATAGATGGCATAAAATTATTTACCTATATTCATGATTTGGATTGATGATAAGAACACTACATAGGCACAGTCAACGTGGAAGTCAACCAACAAAGAAGGAGCCGAAGGCGAACCAGGGGAGCGAGAAATTAATGGAAGTAGATATTTAGCCTCGTGATTTGCCTTTCCAATAGAAAATAATGAGATATTATTTTTAGTCTCTTTTGAGTAGGATAGGCTCGTAAATATCTAAAACAATTGTTGATTGAGGTTATAAATATACCTCTCGGCATGATAAACACATACCTGAATATCATTGTTTTTGAAACTCTATTTTCATTTATAAAGGCGAGTTTGATTATTCTGTTGTGCGTTATCTCAATGCTTAAATAATCCTTTGAAGAAGTTGTGTTGTTACCTACATCTCACAGGAGGCCCCCCTCAATTTGTAAGGTTTTATCGATTTTTATTAACATTTCAATTATGCATTTTATACAGTGTTTAATTAGTTTATCTAATTGTCTAGTTTCGATTTTGAATGAATGTTTAGGATTGAGTTTAAAACAAGATTTGTTTAATCATTTCGTTGTAGGATGAATGAGAGAAGCCGAGATCTCTTATGCACATGAAAAGTAGCATGACAGAGTGTGGATTGATTTAGGATTTGCAGTATAGTTTTAGTTACATCTGAGTTTAAGTTACATTTGAGTGAAGAAGATTTCAATTAAGTGTGATATTTTAGATTATTTTTGTTTTCTAGTGAAAGTAAATTGGGTTTGATTATTTCGTCTTTTATTTTAGAGTAACTTTATTTCTGCAAGTGTGATCTTTCTTTTGAGCAAGTGTGATAATTCTAGTGTGATATTTATTTTAAGCAAGTAAGATAATTTTAGTTTCATTTATGTGATATTTCTGTCAAGCAAGTGTGATAAAATTAATTTCATTTATGTTAAATGTGACATATTTACTTTCATGTAAGAGTGATAGTTGTTAGAAAAAACATGTGCATCTCGATATCTCAATTTAATATAGGAATTACTTGAACAATAAGTACTTCTAGTACATACAATGCACATACACTTCAATATACTAGCCCTGATTGATAATTTATGTAGTAATTTAACATCAATTAAATTTCCAAACAAAAATCAAGAGGTTTTGAAGAAATATGCTTTTTTGGAGGTGAAGAAAGGAGAATTCATATTATTTTGGGATGAGGCTTGGCAACAAATCTCGCGTCTATATCAGCAAGAATACTTTATTTCCTTTAAACATTTACAACTTGTCTGGGATTTGTGAGGGTTACGGATTATTTGAAGTTAGAACAGGATTATACACTCTGGTGACGGTGGAAATTCAAGGAAGATTGACCTTTGTTTTCCTAGGATTTACCATGGGAAAGTCTGAAGCAAGAATTAATGGAAAGAAAGATTAAATTTTCGCTAGTATGGGACAAATTGTGTTGGGGGTGTAGGAATTTACAGGGTAAGTTCCTCAGATAGAACACCAAAGGACACCGCTCACAAACAGGTCACGGATCAATACACTAGTATTCTTGACGTGGTTAAAACCCTTAAAGAGGGAAATAGTCCACAGCCTGAGCCAACGCAACAACTTCACGCAATTTATTAATAAAAGAAAGAAAATTTACATAATCTTCTCTCACGAACAGTCACCCTACAAATGACCCTCCAAGTTCTTTAAATAGAGATCATGGACCAATCGAGTATTAATCCACGGATCAAGTGTCTGTAATACTGAGGAGAGAATGAACCGTTAGATCACTTAATGTCTAGAACATATCGTGACCAATGGATTGTAAGTTACACAAGTACATAGTAAAGAAACACACTTTACCTAACTCAACACTAGACCAAGTTATATTTAACTATTTCATATGTGTCAGAATATCCTAACATCCCCCCTTAAGAACAACTTGGGATAGGATTGAAGGATGTACAAATATGACACAACAAGAGAAGGAAGGAGGCATTAGAGCCTATCCCCCCTTAGTGACCACTTCCTGAACTCTAACCATAAATCGAAGTTTAGTAAACTTCACCTTTGTGAGAGCCTTTGTAAAGATGCGAGCAAGTTGATCATCGGTTGAACAATATTGCACTTCAATAACATGGTCATGAATGAGCTTTCTGATGAAGTGCATGTGTAGTTCAATGTGTTTGTTGTGCTAATCTTGGAATGGATCTTTGCATAGTTGAATAGAACTTTGATTATCACATCAAAGTATAGTTGGATGTTGCTGCTGAAAGCTAAACTCTGACAGGATCTGATGAAGCCACAGGGCTTCCTTACTAGATTCTACGACGCCATGATACCCTGCTTATGCTAAAGAAAGAGAAATGGCACTTTGTTTCTTACAATCCCATGTAATAGGTCCATAACCAAGAGTGAACACATAACTTGTAGTAGATTTCTGATCATCAGGGTCACTAGCCCAATCAAAATCAGTGAAACCAACCAATAGAGGAGATGCTTCTACAGTGTAATGAATCCCAAACTGAATTGTACCACAAACATAACGAAGTATTCTTTTAGCTACTTTCCAATGACTTTCATGTGGGTTTTTCATAAACCGAGCAATAAAGGCAACAACAAAGGAAAGGTTAGGACGAGTATGGGTCAGATACAAAAGTTTTCCTACAAGTTGATGGTATAAGGTAGCATCAGCTTCAGGGGAAGTACAAGTGATTGAAAGTTTGACTCCAGACTGAAAGGGAGAAGGGGCTGGCTTACAGTCTTCCATGTGAAAGTGGCGTAGAAGATCACAGACATACTTAGACTGGGAAAGGGAAATACCTTCCTTGGATTGCAAGACTTGAAGACCAAGAAAATAATGTAAGTGTCCTAATTTTGTCATTTTAAACTGCTTTTTAAGGCTGGACTTCACATGGTTTATAAGGTTGGGATCACTAACAGTAAGGATAAGATCATCAACATAAAGAACAAGAATGATAAGAGACTTACCCACTTTCTTGGTGTAGATAGTATCATTAGAATGACACCTAGAAAAGCCCGTATCTAAAAGAAAGATATCCATTTTGGCATACCAAGCCCGAGGGCCTTGCTTGAGACCATAAAGGGATTTCTTAAGCCGACATACAAGGCTAGAGTCTGTTTGTATAAAGCCAGGAGGTTGTTCCATAGAGATCTCTTCATGCAAGAAGGCAGATTTAACATCCATATGATGGACTTCCCATTTGGAAGAGGCATCAAGGGAAAGAACAAGGCGGATAGAGTTCATTTTGCAACAAGGGAGAACGTTTCAATATAGTCAATGCCTTCAACTTGTGAGAAACCCTTAGCAACAAGACGAGCTTTATGTTTATCAACTTTTCCATCTGGTCCAAACTTGGTTATGTAAACCCATTTACATCTAACAGGTTTTCGTCCCTTTGGAAGAGAAACAAGATCCCATGTATCATTTGCCAATAATGAACGATATTCTTCACTCATAGCTACATACCAATCTAGATGGCTTGAAGCTTCTGCAAAGGTGTCAGGATCATAATTCGTTGAAGCTTGAGCCAGTAAAAAAGATGCTCTATCGAACTGAGAATGTGTACATCGATGATCTGTAGGATCACCTGCAAGAGCACCTTCTGCATCTCGGGTAGCACGAACCCATTTTGGAAGCTGAGGAGCTGAAGGAGGATCCTAAGAAGATGGGGGAGTATTTTCATCCTCGTTGTCATCATCTAAAGAAGAAATATTTTCAAAAGTAGAAGGGACAAAGAGAGGTGGCACATGCGCAAAACTAGGCTCGTAGGCCAATATATTTTCAACAAACTTTACATCTCTTCTAATGATAAATTTTTTGGACTTAAGTGGAATAAGTCTATATCCTTTAACATCTTGAGAATATCCAACAAAAATACATTTTTCACTCTTAAGTTCTAAAGCTTTATGTTTCTCATCTGGAATATGGGCCCATGCTTCACTTCCAAAAACACGAAAGTGACTTACATCTGGTTTAAGTGAGCTCCATGCTTCTTCTGGAGTGATATTCTTTAAAACCTTAGTAGGAGTGTGATTTACCATGTAATTTTCACAGTTACTTGCTTCTGCCTAAAAATTAAGACTAAGGCCTTTAGATTGAAGCATACAATTAGCCATTTCATTTAAGGTGTGATTGTTCCTTTCAGCTACACCATTTTGTTTTGGAGTATATGGAACAATATGTTGCATTTGAATTCCATGCTCAGTGCAAAAGTTGATGAATTTGTTGTTAACATATTCTCCACCATTATTAGATCTTAGCTTAAGAATTTGATGTCCAAATTGTTTCTCAACAAAGGCCTTAAAGGCCATGAACATGTTAAATACTTCACTCTTGAGTTTTAAGAAGTATACCCAACTGCATCTAGAGAAATCATCAATGAAAGTTAAGAAATACTTGTAGCTAGAGAATGAAACAACTGGAAGTGGACCACATAAATCACTATGCACAAGATATAAAGGGGCTAATGCATGCCAAAAGGCACATTTTTCATAACTATCCCAATGATGTTTTCCGAGTACACCTCTGGAACAAACACCATCTCTGTAAGATACCATAGGAAGACCTGTCACCATATTTTCTTTACATAGATTTTGAAGAGAGCGATAGTTTAAGTGACCAAATCGACCATGCCAAAGTTTGCTTGCTTCATCATTATGAGCAACAAATACCGAGGGAAGAGTTGATGTCCCAAAGTTGTTAAACTTATACAACCTTGTAGAATCATCAACAATTCTAGTAGCTAAAATCTGTCTAGGATCTCTTAGGTCCTTAATTACAACATCATGAGGTAAGAATTCAACGATTTACCTTCACCTGAATGAGTTATCTGATATACAGATAGAGGGTTGCAGGATAAGGTTGGAACACATAATACATCATTAAATTGAACATTGTCTAGATGAATAGTTCCATTCCCTACAACACTAAGAGATCTATCATCACCAACATATATATTTTTGGTGTTACAATCATTTAAAAAAGAAAACATGGCTTTTTTTTTGGCCATGTGATAAGAAGCTCCAGAATCAATGAGCCACTCATGAGAATGAGAATAAGAAGATACATTTAGTGCATAACTAGACCGAGATTCTTGACAACCACATGTAGAAAGTGTTATTCCTGAAGATGAAGTTGAAGTTGAAGATTGCTCCAAATGGATGTTATGCTTCTTCATTGCTGCTTCTAAGGCTTCCATCCTCTTAAAACATTTGGATTCCAAGTGGCCATCTCAATTACAAAAGTTGCAATGTCTATTAGTCTTCTTCCCTTTGTTTTTATTTGCCTTATCATTTTGTTGAATTGATTTTTCATTTTGAGACTGAAAGTTCTTAGGACCCTTGGTTGGTTTAGGAGCATTCTTTTTAAGATGCTTCTTCTTAGGATTCTTTGAACTTGGTTGCTGCTGGGTGGCTAAGGCTTTCTTAGAAAAGTTTCCAATATTAAGAAGACCAAGATGTAAGAGTTTTTCTTGTTCTCTTATTAAAGAATCACAAAAGGCATCAAAAGAGGGGGACTTGTAATCTTGTCCTTGAGAAATAAAGGCTTCTCTAGTAGAATGGAAGGTGGAAACAAACACAGAGTAGGTTGGTCCCAACTTAGTAAGAATGGAATAGATAAGGCTACCATCTTATTTCTTAACTTTAACACCTTCCAAGAAAAGTCCAAGGGTCTTGAACTTGGACAAAAAATATTCAATGGAAGAAAAATTATCAGGGTCTGTAAGCAACACATTTTCGAGTTGATGGGCTCTAATTTCATTTTTAATTCCAAAAACTTTATTGAGTTGTTTCATTGGTTCATCAGGTCTATCAAGTTCTGCGATATGAAATCTAAGGTTTGGAGAAATAGACATCCCTATCAACCCACGTGCTTGATCTTGACTATTTTCCCATTTGGCTACCTTATCTTCATCTTTAGGTTTAGTTTCTTGGCCTAATGCTATTCTATAAAGACCTTTACTTCTAAGTAAATCCACAATGTAGGACCACCATTGGAAGTAGTTGGTGTTGTCAAGAATAACTTGTCATGTATTTTCCATTTTAATAGAAACTGAAGCTATATATGCTGAAACTAAGTGTTCCATTGGAAAGATCTCGAAAAATTAGGCCGATAAAAAAAAACGGCTCTGAAAACGACTTCTGGATGAAGAAGTTATGGCTCCAGATCTTAAAAATTACGTAGCTAGGGATACCGGAAACCTTTTCACATGGAACGAATGTGGTTCCTCACTGGAACAGATGCTCCTAACACAATAGAGTAGTCCTCTCGGCCTGAAAGTAGTCAGAAATAGTATATATAGGAAACGACAGTCGGATGTAGTTGTACCGGCTTCCGATTTGGATCACCAATGGATGCGGCCATCAAATAGCTCCGATACCATGTAGGAATTTATAGGGTAAGTTCCTCAGATAGAACACGAAAGGACACTGCTCACAAACAGATCACAGATCAATACACCAGTATTCTTGATGTGGTTAAAACCCTCAAAGAGGGAAACATTCCATGCCCTGAGCCAACGCGGCCACTTCAGGCAATTTATTGATAAAAGAAAGAAAATTTACATAAGCGTCTCTCATGAACGGTCACCCTACAAATGACCCTCCATGATCTTTAAATATAGATCATGGACCAATTAGGTGTTAAGCCACAGATCAAGTGTCGGTAATACCGAGGAGAGAATGAACCGTTGGATCACTTAATGTCTAGAACATATCATGACCGTCGGATTGTAAGTTACAAAAGTACATAGTAAAGAAACACACTTTACCTAACTCTACACTAGACCAAGTTATACTTAACTATTCCTATGTGTCGGAATATCCTAACAGGGGTATGAAACATATTGGTACGTTTACTTTAAAAGAAGCTTATTTATTTCTTGCAAGCCATATAAGCCTAGAGACAGAAATAATTTGGCGTAAGGTCTGGCCTGGAATCCATTGGTTCAAAAATTTGCTTTCTTTATGGTTGGTGGGGAGGTACAAGTTACTAACTTGGGATCGCATGAGGAAGAAAGGTATTGAAGGGCCTTCTTTTTGTTTTCTTTGTAATATGGTGGAAGCAACTATGGATCATCGATTTAACTCATGCTTGTTTTCTGAGGAAGTATGGTCCATTCTTTTATTCATTTTTGGCAAAGATAATGAGAATAAAGTGGATTTAGTGGCATTTGTAGCTCAATGGAACTCTTCTTCGTTTTTAAACCCCATAGTCAACAGAGCTTGGATTCTAGCATAAAGTTCTATTATGTGGAATTTGTGGAATGAGAGAAATGCTAGAATTTTTAGGGACAAAAGGAGTATTGTAGTAGTAATTAAATAGATGAGTACACAATATAATAGAAACATTACTAGATGTCTCTTGGTCAATAGATGATTGGAAGGTAGATAGTGTCAAGGTGGAGATCCTAAAGAAACTGAACCTAGAATAGAAGATGAGCATCCCTCAAGAGAAATAGTTGAATATTTCGAATATAACATCAAAAGTTTTGTTCTATCTTCCTCTGAGAGGATTTATCAAGCTAAATTTTGATGGGGTGTCAAAGGACAACCCATGGATTGCTAGTTTAAGAGGTGTTTCTAGGGATTGTAATTCCTCAATTTTTAGAGTATTTGCACAAATCTATGGATCAATTAGTAATATCATCATAGAAATTTTGGTGTTAGAAAACAGTATTCAAATAACTATGCATGAGGGGTATTTTTTATTATATATTTATGGAGATACTCATATCACTGTTTAGTGTATATAATAGCTTATAAATGGCCAAACCCTAGGCAAAATAGTGAAAAGGTGGAATATATAGTATATAGTTGGGAGTATACATGGTTTACTTAGAAATTTGGATCGTGTTTTTTCCTGTACTCGAGGAGATAGGGTAATAGGGTTGTTGATTTCCTGGCAAATTTGGGTTGTCAATCTCAAGCTCTTTAGATGGATGTGAGTTGGCCTCTCACATGTTAGGTGAAAGGAATTGAGACTCTTTAGTGCTTGTTAGAGAATGCTATGGTAGTCCTCGATAGGGGTATCATTACGAATGTGATGGCTTCATAAGAGGTTGTTCCATCCTCCTCCCAAGTGTAATACCTCATTTAATTCATTGCAGGAACTAGATTATGGTTGCATGCAAGAATACATGTGGAGTCTCTTCCTATAAATGGAATTTATGGGTCTAGTTTTGTAACATGAAGAGGTGAGTGTGAGTGGATGTGAGGGCATACACTCAACCTCCATCACATGTTTCCCAATTACTCTATTGGCGGGTAATCTTTTATGGTTTGAAGAGATGTTGTTGGTAAATAAAATTGACGTTGATATTTGCATTCAAGGTGTGGACTTTTCAGTCTTTTCACTATATTGGTGTGTGGCTTCAGTATTTTTAGAGTGTTTTTAAGAAAGTTATCACCTATTACAGGTATTATTTTCCAATTTATGGTCTTGCATCACTAGTTTAGTAGTTATATTCAATTTCTAGGTCTACCTGTTGATATCGACAGTAATTGACTAGTCCTCGGGGGTAACTTCAATTTGTTGGACATCATTCGGTCCTAATTGTTTTAAGGTTATGGATTATTTTTAGTTTGTTGGTGTGAGTTCAAGAAAACTTTTTCTCTTGCAATTTTGTCAAAATTTTCAGTGCTTGGTGTTTGTTGATGGCGTTGCGCTGTCAGGGCATCGTATATGCCTCTCTGTGTTATTTCAATGCATAGGTAATTTTAACTGTTTGGCAAGGTATTGTGTAATCTTGTGTGTCATGGTTCTGTTCTACAGTGAGTTTGAGAATTTCATGGAATTTGCACCATTGGTGTGGAAATTCAGTGATGATATAGTGGTTTTTAGGTCTAGGGATCATGATTATGCGTCTAGTCCTTTATCTTGCTTTATAGTTCGATGATCTTTCAATTATTGTCATACATGTTCCCTCTTAGTTGTGCTTATGCCTCCTAGACAAAGAATGTGTAGCAAGGGAGGTTGAAGAGGCAATTTTATTGTAGAGAAGAAAAGGGTTCATCCTTTTGCATATGACTATGTGGACACTTTATCCAATGTAGTTCCTCCTGAGGTGAGGAAATAAATTCTACTGTTGGAATGTAAAGAGTGAGGGGATCGCTCATATCACTCTAATTTTGAATTGGTTGGTGAAGATATGAAATGTGTCCCTACTCCTAAACGATTTAGGAGTAGGCGATTATAGTTTCTGAATTCTATGGCTTTACATCAACAAATGGCTATCCTGTTACAAATGATTTTCAAAGACAAGAAGGTCGAAAATTACAATGTCTTCTCCTCATTGGAGAACATTAAACACATGCTTCATAATCAAAGGTTTTGTTTATACAATCTGGATTCTCATTTGGCTCGTGTAGAATGCTTTCGTGTGAGTGATTTAGCCTTTGGTGATCTTACTAACCCTTTGGATGATAGTTCACAAGAACCAACTATAATACCTTCTTCTGATCATGAATAGAGATGTTGGGTTTTGTAATCAATTTTGGCATTCGAACTCAAAGGTATGGCTACTTTATGGGGTTTCTAGTTATGTTTTGGTTCAAAAGTACCTTGTTTGGGAGCATATTTCTTGTTGATAGTCTAGTTTATTATGTGGAGAGCCATTTCTTTGTCACTTTTTGTGGTTATCACTGTGGATTGATGGTGTTATTGATGGTTCTTATGTTTTATGGTTGGCTCTCGTATCTTGTTGTTTCTCTGGGCTCTGAATTGGGGATTTGATATTATGACTCTCGTTGTTGTGTTTTTAAAGCACTTGTGCTTTACCTACAATTGGATATGGATATGTGCGTTGATATTGGATAACCCTCTATTCATGCGGGCTTCGATGTGTTATGAATTTATCAGTGGCTGATCTTTATGTGGATCTGGGAGCATTATGGCTAATTCTTGCTTGTTCTATAGACCACTAGCATTGTTGCTATTTTTTTAGCAGTTGATTTGTTCATGTGGGCGCCTATACTCTATGAATTTTTCGACTGTAGATTTTTTTATGGCTATGGGCACATTATGGATACTTCCTGTTTTTTTTTTAATCCACTGACAATTTGGTTATTTGGTTTATTCTCTGAGATTGTGAAAATATATGGTTATTGAGATACACTATGCTTTGGTAGATGATGTCGAGTCTTGTTTATAATTTATGCTTCATTATGTTGCTTTCTATCAATTGAGAAGGGCAATACTTTCTGTGGCATATTGGCATTATATTTGGAAACTTTACTTATATATCTATGATGAAACTAGATAGATATGTGGTGTTGTGTGTTGTTAATATGAAGAGAGAAATATTTCTCCACGTCTTTGTTGTATGGGGATATTTAGGATCTTTCTCTTTCTTATGTATTTTTGGGCGGCGTTATGCAACGAGATCACAAAACAAAAGAAAATATAGATCAATGACTTGAAAATTAGCATCTTTGAGGGGGAAACCTCCTCTAAATCACATAAATGAACAATCCTTGGACAATTCAAATGAAAATACCTCATTAGTATATATAGGAGTCTAAAGGATCACAATATAATTAGAGTCTACACAACAATAATAATGTAAGGGCACAAAAATAACAATAGTGGGCTTCCATGTGGCACAAAATTAACAATTAGGGGGCTACATGGGCACAACAATAACAATAAGGGGTCTACAATAATAATAATAATAAGGGGACTACATTAGTATTATATGGATCTAACATGCCCCTCTCCTTCAAAAAAGTGTTGTCCTCAACACTTGAGTAGTTATGGATGTTTATGTGTAAAATTCTTGTCCTCCCATGTGGAATATTCAGTGGGTAAGTTCTTCCACTTAATGAGATACTCTGAAATTGATCGATTTCGTAGTTGTCGGGTCCTTATTTCTGTGACTACTTTAGGCTCCAATATGTTTTTTCCTTCCTCTTCAAGTTCTGGCAATATTTTTTGAACTAGGAGCTTGTCACTGATAACCTTCTTTATGCATGAACATGGAAAACTGGGTGTACTCAGGAAGATGCAAACAACACTAATTTGTATGTCATATTACCAATATTTTGAAACACCTTGTAAGGACTGTTATCACTTAAAACCACAGTTCACCTATGTCCAAAGATCCATATAAAATTTTTGATTCAAGTCAATAGGTTCTTAGGTGTGTCACTTTGAGATTAGTTTCCCAAAGGTATTGACATGAGTCCTTGTAAAAAACCGTTAGATACCCTCTCTCATGATAGTTAAAGCATGTCGTGTCTTTACTACATCATTCTGACTTTGCACGGTTTCGCAGCGTAATATGATTGGCCAGTTTAGTTGCGCAATCATTTTCCACCTTTCCGCAGCATATCATTGAGCAGCCATTTCGTAGCGCGGTATGTCCTTTCATAATTGCCTGCGCTACGAAATCGGGGATTCGGGTTTTTTCTGCAGCATATTTCCTTGAAATGTCAAATCTAGGGAGGTGAGTCATCAGAACCGTTCATATGTGTCAGTCGACGTCCTCTCTAGATCATGATAAGATTCATCCCGCCATCAGAGATAGGATTGCACACATGTCAATTATTTCAATCAATCTTATGAGGTATGGTAGTGTAATTATGTTTATTCATAATGCATTAACGTGCCTGTTCTATGGTGAGTGTTTTAAAAAAAAAAACCCAAGAAAGCCCGAATTCTCATTTAAAAAAAAAACTATTGCAAGCGAGCCTGCATTCCGAAGCCGAAGCTGTTTGAGTAAATTGGAGTAACTAATTAAGTTCTCTGTGCAAGAATTTTCTGAGCAAGATGGAGAAAAGAGAGCATAGATCCGGGAGATGTCTGAGAACTGAACCAAAAGGACTTGATCTCACACTTAAAGATGAAGGTGTTGCACGAGCTTTCAAACAGGCGGGTTGCTGGAGGTTCTGTGAAAAATTGAAGGGCGGACACACAGAGGTAACTAAAGCCTTTGCTCTAAATTTCAGCGGTTTGAATTCTAAAGTCGCATTACTAGAGTTCCCTGTGTCTCCGCAAGCTATTTCTGTTGTCACCGAAATTCCAAGGAGTGGTCAGGAATGGTTTAAGAATTATAAGTTTGATACGACCCCATGTAAGGAGTTTCTGAAAGATCAATATGCTAACGAGGACCTTACTAAGGCAATACCAAGGCATTATATTAAAGAGCATAAGGCTCTGCTCCTCACAACCATTCAGAAATACCTCACATGCGAGGGAAGGTACACTAAAGTCTACTCTTACCATTTCAAACTTTTGCTACATTTCACAGGGAAAGCGTCCATAGATATTCCTTTCTATTTATTTAGGAGTCTAGGTAAAATGTGCGACAAAGTGCAATTTAAAAGGGATAATTACGAGACATCTCTTTTCCATCATGGTTTAATTAAGTTACTGGTGTTAGATAGCCTGCATAAAATCGGGAGGGATTGGGACTCTTTCATTTTCATGTCGGGTTTCCAAAGCAAAACAGGTCTTACCCCATTACCAGACAGGGAAAAAGAAGGAAAGACTCAAGAGTCTACAATGGTTGAAGAACCTACATTGACTGAGCCTAAGAAGCAGGCTAAAGACCGAAAGAAACCAAAGCAAAAGTCAAAGCAATCAGAGAAACCAGTAATCATTAAAGAGACACCCAAACCATCCAAGGAGAAGATGAAATATCAGAAAATTGCATCTAAGCCAAGTGAAGTTACACAAGAAACCAGGATCAAAACAAGAAGCCAGTTAAGCAAAGAAAAAGGAAAGTCAGTTGCAGTAGAAGACAGTCCCATGTCAAAGGCAAGTCTAAAGGATTTGCTAGAGGCAATTGACTTGGAACAGGCCACATCAGTACAGGTGGAGCCTATGCCAATTGATCTAACCCAGTCATCCCCTGATAGTTCTAAGAAATCAAAAGCCTAAAAAAGGCTAAGATTTGAGGAGGCTGGAAAAGAATTCATGGTCAAGCCTCGAAGGCCAATCACTAGAAGACAAGCCCAAGCAGCAGAACAAGTCCAAAAGGGTGAGGAGACTGCCAAGGTAACAACAAAGCAAACCAAACCATTGCCTAAGGTAGAAAAGGCAGAAAAGGCAGAAAAAATAGAGAAGGCAGAGAAGGCAGAAAAGGCAGTAAAGGCAGAAAAAGTACAGGAAACCAAAAGAATAATCTATACCAGAGAGCAGACCAAACAAAAAGGAAAGCAGATAGCTCAGGCAGAAAAAACAAAGGAGAGCAGAAAGAAAGAGGTGAAGGAGAAGGCTCCTTTGGTCAAGAAAGATAAAACCTCATCCACCAAGGAGAAATGGGAAGCGGCTGACAAGGAGATGGCTGATTTAGAAAAGACAGTATCAGAGATTGCAGCCATGGAGAATGAACTTGCTAAGCTAAAGGCTCAGCTAGGCAAGTTAGCTGCTAAATAAATTTAAATTGTTTAAAGATCAAATGTTGCACCAAGTTTTGTTCATTTTTCTTAAGTTAATTAATTTTTGAGGCATGTATTAAAGGAAGGCAAGTTAGTAATTTTGGAACCGAAGATGAAGCTGTAACAGTCTAAAGTTATTGAAGAAATTCATCAAAGACTGTGATTTTGCAAAGAACAGCAGTTTCGTAGCGCGCTACGAAACTGCTGTAGGTGACTGTTTTTAAGGGAAAATTCAAAAAACGATGCTGAGGTCATCGAATTTTGTGGAGAAAGGGCTTCGAGGATAGAAAGGAAATCATAAATGGTTGCCTAAGCCTTCTGAGGATGACAAATGTAAATCTCATTGCATAAAGGTAAAACTTTTTGTCTTTACCAAGTTTTCATAAAGTACCTTTATGACCGCAGAATTAGGGTTTCTGGTAGGATTACCAGAATTTTGAGTTCAACACCTGGCAGTGTTCATAAAGCGTCTAGACTATCAGGCACATGGTGTTATGGCATGGTCATTAAGGTCATTATACAGCTTCAAGCATTTTTGTTGGAAAAGGAACATGGATTAAAACAGGGACCGTGAAAACAGAGGATATTTCTTCATCAAAGGTTGAGTCAGCAACACACTTAGAATCCAAGGCAGCTAATTCAGCGAATGCTCCTCAAATATATTCCAGCTCCTACAGGAAAGGCACAGATGTCAAAGATCAGGAGAGAATCATGCAAACGAGGAGATGGTAGCAGAATTTGATTAGGAATAGGACTCTTTTATATTAAAAGCACAATACCTCTGTATTTAATTAATTAGTTTCAATATGGATAAGGTAGTTAATCATAGGATTTCGAGCTCCCCTCATGCTGGAGGAGGAGACTCAAGATATTTTAGTTTTTGTTTCCTATATATAGGAAAAACTCTGATGTATCAAGGGTTGGAGATTTTTATGAAAAAGACAGAGTTTTCATATTGGTGTATGTAAAGTTTCTTTTCACAGTAATAGAAAGCTTATTGTTTCTTCCCAAGATTCATCGTGTGTCCCAAATGTTCAGAATGTATGTGGTTTTGGTTCTATTCATCTTATTTTACAGTTCACTAGACATGCAATCACTTTGAATTCATCATTGATGCTCAGACTTCCTGTGTATGTCTTTTTGAGTTGCAGTCCTTCTTGGTTGATGTTTTGAACAGTGAGACATTATATGCCTTGGTTTCTATGATTCAGTAGTTGCTTGTTTACTGTAGAAATGTATGACTCCATAGCCCAATGGGAGAAGCCTTGATTTTGTTGTTCCAACCAGTTTAAAGTTTATTCATTGTTTTAAAGAGTTAGCCATCTTTTTGCCCTTAAATGCATATCAAAATCTGTGAGAGAGCCCTCTCTGACTAAGGAGGCTAAACCTTAGTCTAAAGCCTGGTTTGAAACAGTTGCATGAGAGCTTACGAAGTAGCAGCCCTTAGTACTGATTTTGTGACAACAAGGACCATACTAATTGGTTGATAATTTATTGTCCTTCTCAGCTTCCTTAAGGGACGTTTGTTTATATGGTTGTAGCCGTAAAATTACCCAGTCGCTTATGTCAAAACTCCTTTCACTGTGATATTGATCTTCCCATTGTTTCATTCGATTATGCACCAGAGTGAGGTTATCCTTTAATAGTTGGAGAACTTCTTGTTGATGCTCGATGTGATCTTCAACTGCTTGAACCTTACAATTTTCTCTTAAAGATGATGTGATGGACAATGAATGATATCCATAAAGTGTCATAAATGGGGTCATTTTTGTTGCGGTATGGAAAAAAGTGTTATACCACCATTCAACCAAAGATAACCATTTGATCCATTGTGTTTCTTTATCAGATACAAAGCAATGAAGACATCCTTCCAAACATTTGTTCACTATCTCAGTTTTCCCGTTAGATTGAGGATGATACAATGAGCTATGAGCTAATTGAGTACCAAGACAAGAAAATAATTTCATCCAAAAATTTCTAGTGAAAAATGGGATAATGTAAAAAAGTAAGCATACTTGGTAAGTCTATCAACTACCACCATGATGACACTCTTTCCTTCGACCTTGGGTAAACATGTGATAAAATTCATTGAGACCTCCTCCCAACACTAAATTGCAATGGCTAAAGGTTGTAACAAACCTGGGGTCTTAATTGTCTAAACTTTATTTTGTTGGCAAACCAAACATTTTGCCACAAAATTTTGAATATCAAATTTACAGCCATCCCAAAAAAAATCCTTCTTGACCTTGTGGTAAGTTTTTAAAAACCCCGAGTGCCCTCTTAAAGGAAAGGCCCGCAATTCTAAAATAATATTTTGTTTCATTTAGAAATTCTTACATAAATATAAGTGATATTTGTACCATAATGAGTCATTTTTCCAAATAAATGTATATATGTACTGGGATCTTGCTGCAACTTTTGAATGAGTGTCAACACCTCTTCGCCATTCTTCCATTCCTCCCTTGCTTCAGTTATCCAATCAAGTTGGATAATAGAAATGGCATAAATAAATGCTTCCACATCCTCATCCCTTCTTGAGAGTGCATCTGCAACAACATTTTTCTTCCTTTTTTATAGATGATTTCAAAGTCATAACACAAAATCTTAGTGACCCATTTTTTCTCCTCTTCTGAAGATAGTCTTTGTTCCAAAAAATATTTAAGGCTATCATGACCTGTTTTTACGTTGAAGTGTCTTACCATTAGTAAGGGTCCCATTGCTTCAGTGCATGTGGGATTTCCAACATTTCCTTCTCATAAATAGGTTTGTGTAAATACTTTCCCTTGACTGGACAACTTTCAAAAGCAACAAGTCTTCCTTCTTACATTAAAACAAAACCAATTCCATTTCTTGAGGCATCACATTCCACCATAAAGGTTTTTGTGAAGTCTAGTGTAGGTAAAACCAGAGCTTGGCACATTGCCTCTTTAAGATGTTCAAAGTTCTTAATTGCTTCTCGAGTCCAAAAAAGTGCATCTTTCTTCAGTAATCTTGTTAGAGGTGTTGTTATTTTCCCATAATTCTTAACAAACATAAGATAATACCTTGTCAACATGCGAAATCCTAGAAGATGCTTTAGGGTTGTGGCAATTTTCCTTTCCTTGATGGCTTTAATTTTGTTAAGATATAACTTAACACCCTCATGAGATACAATCTAACCCAAATATTACACCTCCTGTACCCTAAAGAAATATTTGGAGGTTTTTTCATACAATTGTTTCTCCTCCAATAGTTTTAGCACCTTGTCAACATGTTGAACATTATCCTTCCAAGACTTGTTGTAGGTTAGTATATCATCGAAAAATACTAACACAAATTTTATAAGGAAGGGTTTGAAAATGGAAATCATCAAACCTTGAAATGTGGAAGGTGCATTAGTAGCGCCAAAAGGCATGACCAAAAATTCATAACGAAATTCATGAGCTTTGAATGTTGTTTTTGGAATGTCTTCAATCTTCATTCTAATTTGATAATATCCTAAATGAAGATCCAACTTGGTGAAGTAAATTACTCCATGTAATTCATCCAACAATTCATTAATGACATGAATGGGAAATTTATCTTTAATAATGAGCTTGTTGAGCTCCCTATAATCTAGACACATACGCCATGATCCATCCTTCTTGTGTACCAATACTACTATAGCATAGAATGAAATTTGGCTAGATTAAATTAAACCTGCCTTTAGCATTTCAACAACCATACGTTCAATTTCCCTTTTTTGGGCATAGGTATATCTATAAGGTCTGATGTTTGGAGGAACGCTTCTTGGAATCAATTGAATAGCACGATCATGATTCAAACTCTCAACTACCTTTGAATGATGGTGCAAGATTCTTTGGAGATCTGGAGAAACAAATGATTTCGATGTTTGAACATCTAGGGAGCATAATTTTGCAATTATGCCTCATTGTTATTTCTTCAAAAGATTTGTCATGCCCTTATATATTATTAACTTCCTCAATTTCCCTGTGATGCCCCTTTCCTTCCCATGACAATTTCAAGAAAAGTTCTTGAAAATTAAAAGTTATTGTCCCTAAAGATTGTAACTGTTGGACTCCTAATACAACACCAACAATGACCATTGGAATGGAAATCATTGGACTATTCAATACATATTCCCCCATGGTTAGATTGATATCATGACACTTCCCTGAGCAATTTATAGTTCCTCCATTTGCAACCATCACTTGAAACTTTGGTGTTGGATATAGAAAGTAATTCAATTCTTTGGCTATCTTACAATGAAAAAAATTATGGGTACTACTAGAATCAATCAACACTATTACCTTTTTTTCTTCTTCTTGATATATCCTTTTATCTTGAGAGTTTGAGGAGTGTAATTCCTGTCAATTCATTACAAGATATGGTTATATTCATTTCTTCTTTATTCGAGGTTGGTTCCTGATGTATATCCTCTTCTTTTGATGTTTCTTATTCCTCTTCTTCCTCCTCTTTACAATAGATGTAAAACAATTTATTCCCAGCACACTTATGCCCCTTGGTGTATTTGCTATCACAATTGTAACAAAGCCATTTTTCTCCTTTTTCCTCCAATTTTGTGGTGTCAACCTTTTAAATTGTGGGAGGTTAGGAGCAACAACACTTCCATCTTATAGTTGTGAGTGGTAGATTTCCTTGTTGCCATAATTTTGCTTTCAACTTTTCTTGCCACCTTGAATGCCTTCTCCAATGAATTAGGTTCCCAAAGGCAAACTTGATGTTGGATGTTATCCTTTAAAGTCCCAATGAAGACATCAATTCTATCCTCCTTTGGAATATCATTTACCTTGATGTACAATCGTTGGAAGTCCTTAATGTCCTCCGCCATGGAACCCTTTTGTTTGAGATTTATTGATTGTCTAAAGAAGGTATTTCTCTTTGTATCCTCATAATGTGCTACCAATTCTCTAGTAAAAATTTTCTAAGTGACGTCCACGGGGTCTTGGATATATGGTGATCGGGTTGTTGGAAGTTCGACAACAAATTATGTAAATATGAGTAATAATTGTATTAGTTACTACTAGATAGTTTTATACCGAAACAACAGTTATGTAACAGAGGAGGCTTGTATAAAACTAGTGAATGCTCGAGAAATGTAATCATGGAGAATAATTGTTGATTGAATAGAGATTCCAATCCCTTGCCCCATGGATGTTTCCTTAACACCCTGTTAAGGTTTTACCATGTAAATCCTATGTTGTTATTTGTGTGTTTGAATTCGGTTTTCCAGTTAGTTATGAATCTTTCTTGGTCAAAGTATAACTGAATGTTTATTTTCTTTCCTCATTTCCCCTATTCGAAAAACAATTAGTATCAGAGTAAGTTAGTTTGAGTTTGAGTGGTGAAGAAAAAAAGGGGGGCAACTTGTGTTGGATCAGAGCATGAGTTTTTTTTCTCTGCGTTGATTACGTGAGGAGGAGTCATCTGCGTGAGGAGGCCATCTCTGCGAGAAGAGAGGAGGACTGCGCCTAAGTGTTGCGTGTTGAAAAACAGACCGGAGCCATCTTTGCGTGACGAGATGAGGACTCTGTTTTCTATGTGGTGTGAAGGCTCCAGTGTGGTGCGGTGAGCGTGGAGTTGTTTCCAAATCCTGTATTCTCTGCGTGAAGAGGCAACATTAACTGAATGTTTATTTTATTTCATCATTTCCCCTATTCAAACAACAATTGGTATTAGAGCGAGTTAGTTTGAGTTTGAGTGGTGAAGAAAAAAAGGGGGGCAACCTGCGTTGGATCAGAGCGTGAGTTTTTTTTTCCTCTGCGTTGACTGCGTGAGGAGGAGCCATCTGTGTGAGGAGGCCATCTCTGTGAGAAGAGAGGAGGATTGCGCCTGAGTGTTGTGTGTTAAAAAACAGACCAGAGCCATCTCTGCATGAGGAGAGGAGGACTCTGTTTTTTACATGGCGTGAAGGTTCCAGTGTGGTGCAGTGAGCATGGAGCTGTGGCCAAATCCTGTATTCTCTGCGTGAAGAGGCAGTGTGATCTCTGCTCTGCGTGTTGGAGTAGAAAGGGGGCATGTGTGGGCTTTGTTGGGTGAATGAAATCCACCAGCCTATGTGTAGAACCCTCTGAACTATGTGGACCAGAACCTATGTGACCAATTTGGAGCTGTTGCCTGGCTTATAATGTGCTAGTGAAAGAACGTGTTGGAATTGCGTGGACTAGTTGCTAGTTTGAAAAACGTTGAGGGGGTTGCGTTGAGCATGGGCTACATTGTTGGAACCCATCGAGGAAGTACCTGCATTTTGCGTGTTGCTTGCGTGGAAGAGCCATCGAACCAGAGTAGAGCCTGATCAACAGATATGGATCCGAGTATTTTTAATGCTTGAGAGAATTTTTTTTTTTTCCAGAAATTTTTCAGAAATTAAAAAATAAATAAAAATAAAGGGGTGGATTTATTCAAATTTTGGAGGAAATAACTTCAGGAAAATCAAATCATAAATTTTGTTGAAAACAAATAAAAGGAGTTGATTTATTCAAATTTGGAGAAAAATTTCAAGAAAATCTTTTTTTGTTTTCACAAAAACAAAGGGTTTGAAATGAAAGGAAGGGTTTGCAAATAATTTGCTGAAGGGTTTTTTGGGGAATTATTTTCTTTACACAAAAGTTTTTTTTTGAAGAAAAATATAAACCCTAGTTGAAAAACTAAAGATTGAAACCCTAGAAAAATAGCCAAGATGTTGAATGCAAAATTCGAGGTGGAGAAATTCACCAGAAAGAGCAATTTTGCTCTTGGGAAACTGAAGGTTAGGGATCTGCTTGTGCAACAAGGGTTGCACAAGGCACTGGATGGGGCAACTAAGAAACCTGTAACCATGATTGATTTAGACTGGGAGGACTTGGATGCCCAAGCTCTCAGTACCATCAGGTTATGCCTGGCGGATGAGGTTCTCTTCAACATTGTTGAAGAGAGTACAACTTCAGGATTGTGGGAAAAACTGGAAAAACTCTATATGATGAATTCATTAACCAATAGAATTTATCTGAAAAGATAGTTGTACAGTCTTCGAATGAAAGAAGGTTCAAAAGTTGTAGAACATTTGACTGTTTTTAATACACTTCTATATCAATTAACAGATATGGAAGTTAAAATTCAGGAAGAAGATAAAGTCATAACCTTGTTGTGTTCTCTGCCCGAATCATGGGATCACTTCGTAACTTCAATTAGCTTGAGCACTGCTAATCCTTTGAAGTTTGAATTAGTCGTGGGAGCTTTCTCTTGTCTGAAGAAGTACGAAGGAAATCTAGTACTGAAACAGCTTCATCAAAATCCATGGTAGCTAGAGGGCGCTCAAAGGAAAGAGGAGAAAACCCAAGGGGGTATTTCGGATCTAAATCGAAGGGAAAGAAGTGTAAGGAAAAATGTTGGCACTGCAATAAAATTGGACACTTGAAGAAAGACTATTGGAAATGAAAAGAATCTGGTTACCCGAAGAAGGAAGCGAATCAGGTTGATTCAGGTATGATAGACGAAGTTTTAACTGCTGAAGAATTATGTATGATAGCTGAAACTTCACCTGAATGTAATGTCTCTCAGGGTTTAGAAAGCTAGTTGTTAGACTCTGGTGCTTCTCATCACATGTGTCCACACAGAAATTGGTTTACTTCATATGAAAATGTAAATGGTAGTTCTGTGTTTATGGGTAATAATGTGTCATGTCAGACTGTTGGGATGGGGAATATCAGGATTAAGATGTATGATAACACAGTTAGAACATAAAATTGTGTTAGACATGTACCTGATTTGAAGAAAAAATTGATTTCTTTGGGAGTGTTGGATTCAGATGGTTATAAGTTTACAAGCGAGGATGGCATCTTGAAAGTCTTTAAAGGAGACCTAGTGGTTATGAAAGGAGAAAAGGTTGGAAATCTTTACAGGTTAAAAGGAAGTACCCAGGTCAGTGAAGCAGTGGTTGCGTCAGAAAAGGAAGAAGCAGATACTTGTTTATGGCATCACTGATTAGGTCATATGAGCGAGAAAGGTCTTCAGATAATGATGAAACATAAATCTCTTCCCGACCTGAAATCCTTGAAGTTAGATTTCTGTAAACATTGTGTGTATGGAAAACAGTGTAAACAGAGATTTAAAGTTGGAAATCATAATAGTAAATATATTTTAGACTACATTCATTCAGATTTGTGGGGACCATCTCCTATTGTATCATATGGAGGTGCTCTATATTTTTTAACGTTTATTGATGATTTCTCCCGTAAAGTTTGGGTCAATATGCTAAAAAAGAAAACTGATGTATTCAATGTCTTTAAACAATTTAAAGTAAGGGTAGAGAAAAGAATAGGCAAATATATTAAATGTTTAAGAATTGACAATGGTGGTGAGTTCACTTCCATTGAATTTGAACAATACTGTAAGGATGAGGGAATTATTAGACACAAAACTGTTGTTTATACTCCTCAAAAAAATGGTGTTGCTGAGCGTATGAATCAGACTCTTATGGAAAGAGCGAGAAGCATGATCAACCATGCTAACTTGCAAAAAGAGTTGTGGGCAGAAGTAGTATCTACTGCTTGCTATTTAGTTAACAGATCACCTTCAGTAGCAATTAATTGTAAAATTCTTGAAGAAGTTTGGACAGGTCAGTCTTGTGATTATTCACATTTGAAGATATTTGGTTGTGATGCTTATTCTCTTATTCCTAAAAATCAGCGTTCAAAATTAGATCCAAAATTGAAATGTTATGTCTATGTTGGGTATGACTATGTAGTGAAAGGATATAGGTTGTGCGATCCTACATTGCGAAAGATAGTCATTAGTAGAGATGTAAAATTTGATGAATCTTCTCTTTTAAAATCAAATGTTGAAAGAATTGAACAGGAACAGGTATCGCCAAATCAACGAGTTCAGTTGGAGGCTAGATCTTTCGGTGACAGTTAAAAGGAAGGAGAGACTTCTGGAGAAAAAGGTGTTGAAGACACAAAGGAAGTCATTGAAGCTTTTGAACCAGTTCAACAACCAGTCGCTCTAAGAAGGTCTACAAGGGAAAGAAAAACTCCCAAAAGGTATGAAGATTTTGCTTCATCTTTTGCTTTGATTACTGAAGATGGGGAACCTTCTTGTTATCAGGAAGCAGTAGATGATACAGATAGCGAAAAATGGAAAACGACTATGGAAGAAGAAATGGATTCCTTAGCCAAGAACAATACCTGGGATCTTGTAGAGCTTCTTGAAGAGAGAAGTGTTGTTGGATGCAAGTGGGTCTTCAAACTGAAACGGAAAGTTGATGGAAGTATCGAAAAGTAGAAGGCGAGACTGGTAGCAAAAGGGTATTCTCAAGTTGAAGGTATAGACTTTCATGAGATTTTTCCTCCAGTTGTAAAACTTGTTTCTATTCGTACTGTGTTGGCACTAATTGCGTTACTTAATCTTGAGTTAGAACAGTTA